>QVOA01020050.1:0-50186 GCA_014825685.1 Pseudomyrmex cubaensis
CGATTGAAAAGCGAACTGAATCGGGCCTCCGAATGGATCGTGGATATAGAAGTGGAGTGTTGAAAAATATTGTAACCCTGAGGGGAATCGATTAAACTTCCTTTATCCTTTATAAAGAAAAGTCTGTTCAAAAAGGCGTTTTAATGTTATTTTATATTATATTCTTAAAATATTTAGATTAGATTAAAATCTTAAAGTTTAGATTAGATTAGAGAGGGATGATAGATTAGAAAACACAGGCTTTCTCTAATCGAATCTCGTTGAAAAAAAATCTTACTATCTTGAGAAAATCGGATTGTCGGGATTAACTTAATTACTGAAAAATTCATTGATAGACCGAAAGCGATGAGCCATATGCGGGTCAAGGGTGTCGTTGATAAGTAATGGGGTTTGTAACACGCGAGACAACGTCGGTAACTAGGAAGCAATTTCTATAATCCGCATATACATGTATGTGTGACCCGTGAAAATTTCTACTAACTTTCCCACGCAATTTAATCCTACAAAAGAATCGCCTGGCATCGAGTAAATTGCTTTCTTTCGGCACGCCTCGCTTCATCGACGCAGAGTGTATGAAATTGGCGACAGATTCGATCTCGAAATAAACAATCGCTTAGAAGACAGAACGATGTAAATTCAGTAAAAAAAAAAAAATTATATATGCAGATATATCAAATACAAAATTAAAGCTAGGCTTGAGAAAAGTTCAACTTTGTTACAAGATTTAGTACAATTACATCAAGAAACAAAAAGACACTAATTTTATAGAACATACGATTTTTACTTTGTTACCTAAATAATATTACAAATTAAAATGTGTCTGTTTAAAAGTGTTAGTGAAGAACACAGATGAATATATCAGATATGCTTTAACACGCCAAGATACACATATGTGTCACGTTGTACGCAGGACTGTAATTATTCACAAACGATTATCTCTGTTTGTGATGAGTATTCCCATTCAGAAATAAAATTACAACACATTAATTAATGTTAAAACATCTGTTAACCATCACGCGATAAATGTGACACGTAAGTTTGGACACAATGAAAATTACAACAGATTAATTTGTTTGCAACATTGTCAGATAAAAGATAGAACAGATCGATGTAATCTCCGCTGGATTATATCTCTTTTTAAAACTCTCGTTTTTCGACATTTAATAAAATTCTTTCGTGTTTTTTTTTTGAGTGACTTTTTACAGAACTAAAATTGATTCGATTAGTAGAGATCAAACAAAAGTCAAGTGTCTCACTCTCAATTGAAAAGATTCGACTTTCATTCTTGTCGAGAAACGTGAAATGTCACGACTTGAAAAAATTCACAAGTCCACGAGATAATCTGATAAACGAGCGGTTCGCGACGTTCACGCCGTGAGTATTGGTACGCGAGAGTAGATTTTGCCGACTTAGGCGAGAGATTTTGCTTCTCGCAGACGATGTTCCTCCGCCGCCTTTAATCGGCGGAATTACGGTGGATTCGACAGGCACGAATGAATCGTGAGACCCACCGGCCACACCGCAAGGTCAATATCGATGCCGCGAGAAGTAGGACTTGCCAACTACGCGACTTTCCATTCCTCAGTCGATTTTCTATTACACGTTTACGCAGTTCATTGATCTTGTATACTTGCAATCTTCAGAGACAAACACTTTGGCCTCTATTTTCAACTCTATTTATAGCGTCACATTTGATGACTGCTGCGTTTAATACAAATGTCGTGTCAAATTTTGAGGCGACACAAAAATTAAGACATTACAGTGTCAATGCAAAATATTGTTGTCAAATAGAATGTTTTTGATGACAATTTACTACTGTCAAATAAGTAAATAATGTCAGTCGACTTTCCAAAGTCATTTTCAGATTCTTGAAGATTGAACAATGACGACGATCGAATGTAAATGATTTGCAATGGACTGATTGATCGATCCGTCGATCGATGTGACCCGATTGGCTTGTTCATTCGGTCCCCAAGGGTTTACATAATACGCTCGACGGTGGCCTGTTATGGAATTTATCGATCGCAGTATCGATATAAGGACATACGCCGGCCAGCTGTCATCTTGTCTGCGATTCTATATTCGTTCTGGCCATGGACCCAATTTTCAATCACCTTACATAAAATTGCAACAATAATTTTTCTAGCTTAATTGTAATAAAACATCATTGAAAAAGACATATATTTTAGGGTGATAAAAAATTGAGAAAAGAAACCAGGATATTATTTGCAAATAACTTTTCTGTAAAATGTGATATAAAATCTGCAACAATTGCAGAAAACATGCTTTAGTACATTCGCGTGAAATAAGCAAGTTGCGAAATATCTACCGCGCAACAAAAATGTATTAACAAAACGCTTCGGTAGTTCGCTCGACGCGGTCATATTAGAGCAATCATCATCTCTCATTGTTTACACAGTGAAAGTGGCTTCCCGTGCGCGGCGCATCGCCAGCGGACATTGTGTCGGTCTTAAAATAATTGTGTCTGGCCTGCCTCCGCACGCCGATATATCTATGAGGCACAACAGCTGGCTCGCGCATAAGTCTAGCGATCGCGCGCCGCGAACTCTATAAATTAAATCTCGGGCACGATTCGATAATTCCGAAGGCGCTCGCCTTCACGACTCGGAGAACACCGCAAATCACAGATCGTTAGCGAGCAGTTTGCGTCTGAAACGACTCTAACTCGTGCTTGAGAACTCGAACGAATTATGGCGACTCGTGATAGCGGATCACGACCCTAATTGCAGATTCTACGAATGCCGGATGCATTTGTTGCTCCTGTTTAAATCGATATCGTCTCAGGAATCGATCGCGGATATTATTATAAAAACGTAAGATATCTTTTAACAATTTTTTTTTTTTTTTTAAGAAAGAAGAGAGAAAAAGTATGCAAAATTGCGTACTCTTCGCTCTAGATTTTTTGCTCGTTTAGCTATTATATCCAGCTATTTACATGCCGTTTCTTTGCTTGTTTATTACCGTTGATTTTTTTTCTCAAGCTAGAAAAACTCGCGTATTCATATAATAATTGCAATAATAATTGCAAAACAAGCAAGTCATCACGATAAATGCAAAATAGTTACTGTTTCTAATTTTCTCTGCATTTTTATAATGTCGATTGCGCAAAACAGAAAAACTCTCTCTCTGTGACAGCTGTTTGTTGTTGTGTGTACAATTTAATATCGTTCTACGAAGTTCTCGCGTCAAAACAATATTACAAATAAATCTCAATTTTCCGGAAAATCGCTCGTGTGGAATAATATGATGCAACATTGTTTATGCGACTGATAATGATACTCCGGATGTCTGTATAGCATTATGGTTATTTTGAATCATTTTCGATGACTAGTGAGATAACACTAAAATATCAAAGAGTGAGGCCTATGTAGGTTGCCACGTGTTAAAATAATTCAAGTGCTGACCGCCCAAAAATAAAATGCCGGTTTTCGCTTTATTAATGAACAGGCCAGCTCGATGTATATATACTCCCATAACTTTCAATATGAGTTTCTATATAATATGCTGCGATTCTGATAAAAAAAATTGTTAAAAATTAAACAACGCGAAGAGCAGATAAACCGCGGATAACAATTTTTCCAACAATTTTTTTAGCGATAATGATCGTATGTTCGAGTCTTGCAATTCGAGTTACTTATAGATGATAATTAGAAGGAAAAGTGGAGCAGGAGCAATTTCTTCACCTCCCACAATTTCGCTTTCACGATGTCCTCGTATAAATGGGCGATTATAGCGTGCAACGTTGCACCCGCTTCGCGTATGTTTCATTCACTCTCGCAAGGTTTATAATGTCATACCAAACGCGCAGACGTGCATTATGGAGATGAACGGAAACCGCACCTGTCTGACACGCGAGCGATGTTTTGTCATTAGTGTAAATTAAAAAGAGAATTAATTGAAAAATATAAAAAATGACGTGATTATAATTCAAATGGCGTAATAAAAAAAATGTATAATTTTTATTATTAGCAAGACAAAGACCCTTTAACGATCGTGATATCTTTAGTGTGTATATATACATAGTATGTAATTTGCAGGCAGATGTGCAGCACATGTTGTAAGTACGCCAACAAGAATATCTCGTTAGCAATAAATCTCAAGAAAGGCATGTATACATACATATCTCGATAAAACGAAAAATACGTGTAAGCTATCGCGTTTTGAATAGCTGTGTTCGATGAATGGTTATACTGTGTCTTAGCATTTTTCGAATCTACGAACTTGAAAAGTAGATTTAGAGAAGAGAAAATACATTTAAAAAACAAGATTTTCTTATCGATCTATTGATTGGTGTTCGCGCTGATAGCCATGCACGATATTGCGACTATTTTGCGAAACTGTTTCTGTTCTGGCTTTCTTCTATGTGCAATCGTCGCAACGTTGTCGTGTTTTACACGATGCAATTCTCCAGAATCTTTCGTAAACCGCAGTAAAGCAATTCAATGGAACTCGGATAATCCTCGCGGCGTGACCATGGGAAAGTAAGGATACAGCAAAAGTGAAAGCAATATAGGCCAATATTGAAGTCACGAGGCATCATATCGACCAAACATTCGGGTGACGACGCGACGCAATTGCTCGAGAATTTATGAAAACGCAAATGGATACGTAAATATAAATTTTACTATCTAATCAAAATGATAAAAAATACTATTATCTTAAACAAGAATTCAAAGATAAAAGATAAAAATTGAGATATACCTGGTATTATATGATATAATCTATTATATTATACGACTTTATTATTTATTATTTATTGAAATAGATACGCCTGTCGGTTTTAATTTGCATTATCATTTGCTATTCAAAGACACATATAAGTATACGCTTGTTGTGAAGATTCCAGTCGAGTCTCAACAATGTCGCTTATCAGTAGCACTTATACAAATAAGACAACAAAGCGAGAGAGAGATAGAGAGTGAGAGAGAGAGAGAGAAAGAGAGAGAGAACGAGATCGCAGGATGCAGCTGATTGGCTGTTCGCAATGTGAAGCATCATCGTGAACGTGCATGGCGCGACGTACGTCGCGCGCGACTTAATACGCATGGGAGGAAATGTACACGAACGCACAACAGCAAATGCGTGTGATGGTCTAGAGCAGGGGTTCGCAAACTTTTTCAGTTTTTAGCTTCCTTGCAATATTTTATTAAAAAGTAGAATTCAGAGAATTGTAGTTCGAGTATTTATAGTTTTAGATGTATCGTCGTGCTTTTGTGAGTCCCATAAGAAGCTAATTAAATTCTTAGTTATCCTGGAACGTAATGCTTGCTTTGTCGAATGGAACACCAATAATTTGCTTTTGAACGCAATGGGAAGCAGAAATTAGACGAGTAAATCACTGAAAAATTTGTGCACTAATTCTCAGGAGATTGCTTTGGTATTAGATAGCAATATGCTATTAAGTTAATTGTAACACGCTTATGTAGTGTGTTTAATTCTCTCTGAAAATAAGAGAATGAACTCAAATACGTTTTATAAAATAAAAGAAAAACCTTAGATTAAAAAAGAATTAAAACTAGATTATAATAAAAAGATTATAATTTAATATTTTCCAATAAAAATTCAAGATTCACCTTCCATAAAAGTCGAGGTAGAAAACCAATACTAGGTGGCGGTGACCGGATCTATAATTTAATAAATGTCATGAGGATGACGAGGTGCCAGCTCGTGCCGTCGTGCTCTCCGATCCATTTTTATTCGGCTGCACCTCTCATCGTCGTAATTCTCTCGCGTGGTGAATACTAGCATAAAAGGATAATAAAACTGCCGTGACGGCAAACCGTTCTGTTCGATCGTGGGCACCGATCTTAAACCTAAGCCAGTATCATTTTTGCAAGTTCTCTCTCTTTCTGCAGATACACTTTCGTGATAAATTACCTATTATTCGCAAAAAATGCGCAAAAAATAGAGCAAGGCAATGTTCGATGTAGAATCTGCACGCTCTCAAATTTCGTGCTTTGTTCGCTCTCGAAAAGGCATGTAGAAAATATGGTGAACACAGATCCTAACGTTTATCATTCTTTATTATTTTTACAATAACTTTTATTGCCGCCAAACTATCAAAAAGAATCTAGTACATTTCTTAACATCGGAGTAGTTCTGAACTTTTTAAAGTAATATGAATTTATAGATCTACAAATAAAGGAGAGCAACAACAATAAAAGCGTGTTGCGTGCGTGTGCGAGCCCCATAGCATCGTCGAGGGACCAACAAGCGGCAATTAGCGCAATTCTACGGCAAAGCGTAGAAATTCTCGCGTGCCTGCGCGACGAGTCGCGCGCTTATCGAACTGTGCGCGCTCGCCTCGCAACGTCGCTCGTGACTTCGCACTCGGTCGGGTACGTTGACCTATCTCTGCAAGCCATAGTAATTAGGTAACAATAGCGGCGGTATCCTTCTCATACTTGACAAACGTCAACCATTAGTATCGTTTACACTTATTTACTATGGTGATCTCAAAATCTAATTGCAAAAGTACGACCAAAACTTCTTAATCTGCAGAATAATACCACCATGCAAAACACGAAACGAGCATAATGACAATGCTTATTTTGCTTCCCGTGCGATTACGTAAGTTAATCGACCGCGACCGCGAATATCCGCCCTGATTTCGATTTTGTCAATTGCGCGCGTAACTGGCAGAGACAGACAGGTTATGCCGGATATGCCGCATTGTATTGGCATCATTAGTCGATCGGACAAAAGCGTTTAATTTTATCGTCCAGCAATGGCATCACTTCTACTGCAATCGAATGCTTCGTCGCGGTAATTTTTTATGATTAAATTAATCTATATCTTTTTTACAAGTTAAACTATAACATTCATATGTATTTTATAAATTTACGATCTATATAGCAATTTATTATAAATTTATACGTTTATTTAATATGAGATATAAAAACGTTCGGTCTTGTTGCGGCAATTAACGTCAGCAGGAAACTATGGTTATCTTCATGTTCGTTTTTCTATCAAGGAGACTCAATTAAAGCGCTACTTCTTGGCGAAGGGTACGGCCGCGCTAATTGCGAGATTCGAGGTATAGTTGAAAGTCATTTTGACCCCGATGCAACTCGGCGCATTGTGCGTCAACAAATAGTTCGCGTGCAATTAAGTGATATGGTTCTAAGTGGAGGTACCTTTGAAACTCGGTTCAAAGGAATGAGCTCGTAATGTTGTAATCCACGTAACGAATTGATTAAACAATGCATGAATTTCGTGAAATTGAATAGCAAATTATTACAGTAGATTAAACACACAGCTGCGCGCAAAGCTCCGCAGTTGTGCCTAATTTTGTTAATCGCGATATGATACAAATGTCGAATATACGCTTTCAATTTAAAACACACAAAGTGGAAAATTACAAAATTGCATTCAATAAACCGTTAAAGGAGCCAATAATTCGCATTTAATGATCAAAACTATTTGTTTTATGTATCAAGCACCGCACAATTAATAGAAATCAGGCCAGAATCATTAATTTCTGCGTTTCTCCGAAATGATACGCATCCTTCGTGAACACTAATAATCGCGACGTGGTGTCACGCACGGTTCGCGATGCAAATCATATCTCACATATGCAATTAGTGCCTTCCCTTTAACTTTCCACCCGTTCAAAAACAAAAAGCGATCGTTATAACTCTACGTGTTACGCATTCCAGATCGGACCATATCCGCAGAAATTAGCGTTGCCGCGTAATGCCACCGATAGAGAGTAACTGTAACTAGATGCGAAATAGGCCAGCGTAATTATCGAGGAGCGCGGAAGAGAAGGACACGCACGAGATGGTTGAATAGAGTTTATAGCAACGTGTATCCGCGAAAGATGCCTCTAATGCCAAACTGTCGTTGAACACGCAATTTATTATAAACTTGATAAAATAAAGTAGCAACTTTAGACAAGAGTTTTTACAGTAAAACATTTTTCAGATTTCATGAAAATCTAAGATTTTTTCACGTCAAATTGATATTTTTGTGATTCGTGGCACATATATTTTCTTCTTTTTTTTTAAAGCGCGCGAATAAAGGTAAGCTGCTGTAATAAGGAAACGCTTGTTCTTACGTGAAGTTAAACGCACGGTAAACAGGTGTTCCCTAAAGGTGACAGATGGCGGATGATGGGAAACGGCTGCGCGAGGCGAGTGAAATCTGCTCGCTGTTTCATCTCGAGAACATTTAAAAGGATATAACACCGCAACACGCAATTGCCACATTTCGCTAAAGAACACACTAACGTTTATTTTGTTTTTTTTTCTTACATACAATCACTCTTTCGAACATTTATCACACATGTCATTGATCGCTATAAAACAGCGCATGATCTCTACTTGATTTATTTAGGTCGATATCACTCGCAAGTTTGCAAATCTTTCTAGTTTCAAAAGATATTATATATCACACTAGTCTGTTAAAAGAAATATCACAAATATATTGTTAAAACTTGTTATTACTTGGTTTTCTCCACATTTTCAACGCTAAAGTTTTTATTTCTAACACTATAATTAGAGGTAGGCCGGTACATTAAAATCTACACGCGCAAAGTCTGGTATGCAGTATCAAGCTGGACTAGGGAGCATTTTCTCTGCTGATTTGTAGAGCATAGCGCGCCGTAGCATGCTGCTTTATTTTATCCACGGTCAGAGCCAGAGAACACCGCTGCCGGCCAACAGTTATTTAACCATAATGGGACATTATCAACATTTTAAATTGGCCGCGCGGCGTACATTGAAAGCACGATGTGGGAAGAGAAATGTCATCCAGAACTACAAATTAAAATTGTGATAGAACTTATAAATTAAGAGAAAACTAAACTTTCACAAAACACATTCAGTGTCAAACTTGACAAACTTCAATGTATTTCATAACTCTTCGCACGTTACTGCGATAAGTATGCTTATCGCATAAATATATTGATAAACACATTTTTACGTTAACTCCAAAAGTCACTGATAAATTTACGTTTTATCGCTTGTTTGACTGGTTTATATTAGAGCTCGTATAAATATTTATTTTTATTCTGACAATGTAACATAAATTTTCCTTTTCTCTTTATATAAATTTCTTTTTTTGTATGTACTTCGTGATTAATGTATTACTTAATTCTGATCTCACTTTTTGCTTTCAAATGGATATTTTGCTCTTCGAGAGTGACGCACTCTTGCAAAACTATCTAGCGCACGCCTGTTTTTACCCGCTGATATTGCGAGTGGTTGCTCCGCCTGCATCGCGTAGCATCAGATTATCTCGAAACACATGTAGAATAAAGAAGAAGGCACAGGTGGATGCGAGCGGAAATTGAACGCTGCCATTGGCGTAGTAGGTTGAAGCGGGGTAGCAGAATCACGAATGATTTAGAGCCGATTCCACCGATTACGTTCTTCCTCTCGTCGTATCATCTTCACGCTTTTGATGATCACCATGGTGAAGAAACATTCAGTTTAACTTCAGCTCAGAAGAGTAAACGACATCGAAGAGATTCGTTTTTAATCGCTCCCGCGATAAATTACACGCAATCTCGCAATTGTGAAACTGCGCTCGTTTTACATTATGGTTTTTCTTTGGGTCTTAGTGTAACGATTGAAAAATGTTAGCATATTGTCGAAAAAAATAGTATCCTATAGAAAATAAAAACTTGGAAAATGTGAAATGGGTAGAGCATCCTGCACATATCTGTATCTTTACACATATCTATGCTTATAAATTGCTGTCATAATTATTTTTCGCAGCATCGATAATTGTACGGCTTATCGTGCCGAAGGTAAGCAACGATTAAACCGTGCGTACAGCAAGTACGCATTAACCCCGGAAAATAGAGAAGCAATTGGCGTAAGTGCGCACGGTGCAAGTTAGTGCGCGAGTTAATACGCATGGCGATGCTGTTACGGGATATAGAAGAGAATAAGGTGGAAGTCTCCACGAAAGAGGAAGAAAAAACGATTTTTGATCACAATGGACAAATCGACGATAAGAAAACCAAGCGAGAAGAAAACCGCAGCAACGTTTAATTAATTCGGTTTCGACCGGTAACACTGAAATGCACTTTGGACTCACACGCATGCAACTTTGCTTTTACTTTGTTGCATGGAAATAGTGAATTATCATCGTAATTATAATAAGAAAAAAGTTATTCACATAATATATAGTCGGCAATATATGAAAGAGATGTTTTTGAACGGTTTTTGTAGTTAAAATATATTTCTTAACAGAAGAGATTTTGTAATCTCTTTCTGTCTCTCTCAGTAATTACGTAATTAAAATTCTGCGATAAATACAAATAAAAGCAAACAGTGGAAAATAGAACTTTGCAACTGCGCACGATCGATTCATTTCGGATTTCTCGTAGTAATTACGATCATTACACGCATGTTGTATATCTTGCGTTAGAACCGCGCGTCTGATTATAGCTAATTCGCACTTCGCCAGCGAAGGCAATGGGTTTTCTTTTTTTTTTTTTTTTTTTTTTTTTTAGTACATCGGCCTGCGAGTAATAACGACGTAATGTTGGAAAAAGATGCGAAATCATCGGAGCACGTTCTGCCGGAATCCACTGTCGAAACGTTTGCAGAAATATCTCTCTTACACAATGCTCCGGCAACACGCCACCGAAAACGAGGTTAATGTCATATTTACCGGTGGTCAATATCTACCGACGGGTAATTTCTTATGGTGTCGTAAAGACAAATTTTTTTTTTTTTTTTTTTTTTTTTTTTAAAAAAACTGTTTATAGAGAAAACAGCATAATTTGTAGTGTTTCTCTTCTTATTGTTTAAGTATTTTTTTATCCTATACAATTACCGAAATGTATACAGTAATGTTAAAGGTCGTTACATACTAAGAAGTTTCAAATCGCATGTCTAGAATTAATATTGCATTAGTGGTTTCTCATTTGAAATAAATAACTATATCTAGAAGTAAAAATCGTCACGGTTTTTGCGCTTTCACGATCTAACAAGTTTGATGAAATAAGTTTTATCGCCACAGATTTTCGACTTCCGAACAAAAGCATAAATAAGCCAGACTGATAAGTGAATGCGGTCACGTAAAATTCGTACCTTTTACTTGGTTAAAGGGCATTGTCGCACGCGATGCGCACCGCAACCACCCAACATTTGTTTCCGTAACGATGATCCGCGAACCTTCACGTGAAAATACTCGCAAACCCTCGCGTGTTATATTGCCATTGTAACATCCAATCGGTCGATTAAATTATTCGGATCGCTTTTTCTCACAAGCAATTACGTGAAATTCTCTTAGTCAATAAATCAGTGTTCCGCGAACATCAGTCTTATATCGCAATAGGCTTCATAAAAATGTAACAATTATTAAATATTTTTAATATGTAATATATTTATATAAAGTTTAACACAATACAAAATAAAAATAAAAAAGCTAGTTCTTGCTTTTCTAATATCTTCGGTAATACCAGATTTAATAATTTGAATGTCAACAAATTCATTCTCTCGCTGTTAAAAAATCTGCATTGAGACGCAATATAAAACTCTCGACTTATGTTCGCGCTATGTTGTCGCCGGAAATTCAACCCGCATGAGTTATTTTGACATTCAATGTCGCAGGCACTTGAGCTTCGTCGTAAGTACGCTTGGGCATACCCTCTTTCAATTCATACACATACACAAATGAGAAACGAATAAATTGATTTTATATGTATATACCTATTGCAATTCTGACTAAATATCGAAATGTAAAGCTATGCACACGATTAAACAAATTTTAAGTGTCATCAAAGCTTGTCATTTTTTTGTAGAAAATATATAGAACATCATTATAACTAAATAAATTAATGGATAACAAAGCAATCTTCCATAATCGTAATTTTACGATTTGAAAGCTGAAAGCCAAATTACGCTTGAATTCACATGCAACCGCAATATAATTGCCACCAATTTGCATGGTGTTTAAGAATGAAGACGAGCTCTCACGCAGAAAGCGGAAAAATCGCGGCGGAACTGCAATCGGCGCGTGTCTCGTCAAATAACCGCGTTAAAAAAGAGGAAAAGAGAGAGAGAAAGACTGGTTTACCGAGTTTATCGGTCTCTGGTGACGCACACGCGTGAAGCACGCGTATAACGCACGTATGCGCATCCTGCACGACGTATCGACGTCGTATCTGGAGTATATCGCGCGACATGAGCTTGTCCGTTTCTCCGACTGGCTTCTTAATCCGGTTAAATGACGACCGAGTAACGCAGTCCCTCTGCAAAGACTCAATCATTCTTCCTTCGAGGGCGTTCAACCTCTTATCTGTCGATTAACATAATATACGAGATTCGCAAACGGGTTGGTCCATGTGGGGATTCAATCTGAGAATACACTAAAAACATACAATGCACCGGGAGATGTAAGGAGGTTCTTTTATTCGCAAGCAATGTGCGAATTAAGCAAATATACATATAATTCTGTCCCAATTCTTTTTATCGTATACACATTTATTATGTCTGTCTGTCCTGTTCTTTATGAACGGTGTGAGCCGACGGTAAGTTTGAACAAAGTGTTTGTCGAACAAAGAACGGTATTCGCCCCGTCGAGATATTTTTCTCTTCATAACAACGAAAACGCAGTAAATCATAGGGTGGTTAGGAATCACGACGCGTAATTCTTTCGCGGTAACGGGAATCGAATTGTCGACTGCAGGTTGCGTGTCATTCTCATTTTACTAATTCGGTCTCGTCTGTAGGAAAGCGTTTGTGTACCGTTTCCCGTAACATTGTTTCAAACAGCCGGCATTTAAACTAATGTAGGGCAGATTACGCATTTCATGAGTCGTAATCTGAGAAAACGGATGCTAAAGTTATGTCAATAGAACGTAAACCAGTCAATTAGAGAGCAATTGTAAACGCACCGCATTATCGTTGCACATCGTGATTGCAAAGAACAGCTGAAGTTCGTATAGTTGCTTCGTCATAAAACTGGCACGTATATTATCTCTCGCTATGACCAACACTTGTATGTAATTTATAATCCTAAATATGTCAATTCTCTCTCTCTCTCTCTCTCTCTCTTTCTTTCTCTCTCGTCTGTTTTGAAAAAATAAGTATCTCGATTCATACCTTCCATATAGCACATATTAAACAAAGCACATTTATTACGTGTATTCATCTAAAGCACTTTTAAGTATTCTAAAAATTAGAAAATTTTATACTTTTTAAATATTTAAATAAAATATTAGAAGTGATATATATGAGTGTTTATGGAATTTGTGTCTATATCTCCTAGTTATTCAAGTAACGAACGTCTAAGTTTATTCTGCGCACATCATATGTAAGACGAAGACAAACGACAGCTTCTTCTCATAACAATTCCGGGGATGCGCCAACACTTCCTCAGGTCACGTCCGACTCATTCGTCTCAAAGGTTCTCTATCTCTTCGCCAATAAAGTTGTTCAATACAACCGGAAGCGCTGCTCAACTGCGTGCTGTAGAGATTTCGACACGCTGCTTGTAAGCGCGCGAACACAACCATGTACACGCATGTCTGCTTCAACCCGTTCGTCCGCACGCTCGTTGCGCGCGTATCGCTTCGCGCAAGCGAGTGTGCTGCATCCGTAAACTAGGCTCCTGGAATTGAAACTGGCCGTGCACATATGGCGCACATGGCGAGCAGGAGAAGAATACAATGTCGTAGAATTCTATTATTTTCAGAACTTTAATTCGCACACTTTTATATTTACGCAAAGAAATCTTTTTCGCAATATACGATTAAAATCTTTACAAAATTTTCGTTTAATTACATATATCAATCCGTAAAAAACTCACGGTCAGTCGTTTTTCACGATCATCTAAAATAATTGCGTTAAATATTAAATTTTGAAATAACAAAAAAAATTTATAAGAGAGATATAAAATATAAAATGCAAAAATATAATAAAACTTATAAAGCCGTGTTTCACTAAAGCCGTATTTTAACATATAAATAGATCTTCCTTTAAAGATCAGCTTTAAAAGTGGTATCGGCGTCATTGCACAAGATTGAATATACCAGATTCGTATCTGTGTACTGCAAACATTGCAAACGTCCACTGAGAGTTACTTCAATGTGTAAAGGGTGGATCGTCGAAAAGGCGGGGGGAGTTAGCCAAGCGTGTTTGCGAGCATCCGCTTCCGCAGGATGCACGATTGTCATTTTGCTTTTTCAGGATTCGGCCACTGAATCCAACACGAGAACCGGCAGTGATTTCGCGAATAATTTGTTGAAAAATCGGCCGGAGGAAATTAATTTGCGCTCGCTTGCTCGCGGCGCGAACTCACAAAAAAAAAATCGAAGCAACGAGAGGGGCGCCAGTCGCGTGTGATTAAGTCCGCTCGGTCGTTTCGTTCAAGGTTTCTGAGTCACCCAACCGGCCAACAATCGGAACACAAAGTGAAACGAGGGCCCAGCACGTATGCAATTTTACGCCGGTTTCTGAATTGCACATTCGGAATTCTATAAACCTTGAGTGATTAAACCTACAAAGCACACAATGTGAAGAAAATTGAGAAAGATTAGAAGCAGTTATGCAATTTAAAGCTTTGTCTTTGTCAGAAGACGGGACGTTAGCGGCATTACGTGCGAAAAGAATTGTTATCTCGATATCGCGTTGCATCGGTAATATATGCCGCATACATATTATTGAAGTAATTCTACACCCGAGTCATCTAATCACGTTGGTAACTAGAGCCTCACGCAAGAAAAGAAAAAAGCAACGTAGCTGTTTACGCAAATCCACGTGCGCTGACCATCGCGCGCGAATCTTACATCAGAAATTCTCTCAGCACGCATAGTGCGCGCTCGTCGAAAATGTCGGCGAAACTTTCAACTTCGTAATAATCCCATAATTATCAAGTCACTAACGTGATAACTAATTAAGTTCTATTATTATAATATCAAACTTTCACACACACGCATTGCAAAAAATAATATAACATATATCACATTCTCTGGTTTCACCTATACTTTCTCACATTAAAGTTTTCATTCGCATTTTCTCGCTCTTACTCTACAAAAATTTTCCGTACACCAAGTTTTCCTACATGCATGGATTCTATATTTTATTCAATTTTGCACAGTAAAGTCGGCGCGCTGTCTCTTATGATACTATTATTTATGAAAATCCAAACGATGTATGAGATATTCACGCTCTTATATTCTGCCTTCTCATTAGCGTATCATATTGCCAGAGCGATTTAAAGGTTGCACGGTCGTATATCGCGGCTCTCGAATTATTTACGTGAGTTAAATTTCTTTTGCGGTAGTACTTTCTATGTTTCATTTCTTTCTTCTTCTCCTCGGTTTATGGCGGACGAGCATTTATTTGTTTTATGTGGGCTCTGATCACCTTCGCGCTTACCATGCGAAAGCGGAGTTTCGTGGCACGGCACCGCGGGACGACGACTAAGACTAACACATCTCATTTTATTATGGGACGATTATCTCTCGGACCGTACCTCCGTATACTTAAACGCGCGCAGAACTTCTTTCGACCGCCTTTCGCGCTCTTTCTTCGCGAGAGAGCAGAAGCGCTCACTTTGTATAGCTATGCTCGCCTTGCGGAGGTCGCCTAGTTGCAAAACTCGTTCCGCGGGCTATACAACGATCGCGCAGTTATCCAGTCGACGAGAGAAGAAAGAAAGAAAACGGAGAAGAAGAAAAAGAAAGGCGGAGAAATTAGTTTGCTATTCTGGAAACGTTTGTAAAATAGGCGAGATACGAAAAAGATAAAAGTGACTAAGTTGTATCTGAAAAACAGACTATCACATAATATAACAAGAGATAAATAAATACAATTTCTAAATTTATATACGGATGTATTGTATATGTAAAATTATGCGGATATTATATTGCTCTACGGAAACTAGTGAAAATAATCTACCGGCGTAAAAGTGCATCCAACGGTGCAGAGATCTATCTCGGTGCAGAACGCGGCAAATAACATCGTTGTCGTCGTTGTCGCACTAAGAACGGCAGGTATGCAGCCGGTCGCGCAGGTGCAAGTACATACCTTGATTATTAGAGCTTCTATTCCTTGTCCCGCAGATCTCGACTTAATGAGAATACTTTCCGCGCGAGTATAATCATTTTCGCGACGATGCGCGCCGATGCAAGCGCAATAACAACTATCGTGAAATTTTTTCGATCTCCCTTCATCTCTTATTTTTTTCACGACAATTCTTTACTTCTAAGTATTTTCGTATGCTAAACGAACAAGGAAACCGTGCACAAGAATTTCGAACCGATGATAATATAAAAAACAAAAGTGAAATATAGCCTGTAATCAAAAATATAGACAAAGCAAATTTAAATGGTTTTTAAATAAAAAATAAATTTTTATAGAATATCTCATTTATCTCATAAAAAGTAGTTTTGTTTTTTTTCTAACGTAACAGCATATTTTTCTTTTGATATCACATAATTTGTGTAATCAAATGTAATTACTTAAAAACATAAATATCGTGTCTTCAAATCATTGCGATAAAAATAGCCTCTCAATGCAATTAGCAAAACACTTCGGATAAGAATCAAATGGATTGTGCGCGTGCGGAAAGATAGTTCACGCTAGCACTTTCACGTGCACAAATCGAACTCGGCCGGCGTGGGTCGTGTATAATTGACGCGTTCGACCTCCCACGGACGTAAAGGCAGGCGTTGCACGCGTCACGACGTGGGAGTCTCGCCGATTTATAATCCGAGTAAATCACTCTGGGGTGGGTGTAGAACCGCGAAAAAGTCCGCGACCTCTCGTTCGTGAGGCGAGGATCGAGGATCCAGCGGATGCTCATCGATCCTCCGTAAGACACTGACGAGACGCCGTGACCTACGCATATCTCGGATCGCCCTCGCCGCTTCATTAATCGTCAATCTTTCTTTTCCTCTCTCTCTCTCCTCAATTGCAACAATTATTTCTATTAAAAATTTAAATAAAATAATCTATAAATTAATTAAAGTGACCTTATAGGCTATGGGTTTTCAGAGATATTTATCTATAACGATTGACAAAGACATAGACCGGAAGCTGAGGCTTGTAGTCATGTGAGACGCTTGCGAGACGATGATAAACATACTGGAACAATGAAGGAGACCCGATTATTAAGATGAGATAGCATCAGGCACGACGGAACAATTTGTAGATAAAACTTAATTGTCCTGCACTATCTCAGCATTGACATCGGGGATCTGATAAGACATCTCTCTCTCTTTTTCTCTCTTTGACTGAGAACGGGAGCGTGCACTCCTCCTTCACTCTTTTTGCCTTTGTTTATCTAATGCTTTTAGGTAACCGGCGGAAGTTACCATCGCTATTCTCAGCGAAACTCGCATTCAGCGTGAAATGCTCATTTATCATTTGAATATGTGTGACATCTAAAATTATTTAAACAACGTATACACAATCTCTTTTCTACAGTGTACGTATGTTGTTTATATTAACACTTTGCTTTTTTTCAGGCGCGCACATATTTGAATAATTGTGAAAACTTTTTAAGTAAAACTTTTTTTTATAATTTTATATAAAAGAATATTAAAGAGAGAAAAGATTTTTTTTCTGAAGATTACTTCTCGTGTTACGTTCACGTATGAAGCGTGTAACTCTATATTTAACGAAGTAGAATCAGATGAAATAGAAGCTTAATCTCTTCAGAAAACTGATGCTAATTAATTTTAGTGTTTTTATGCGAAGGTAACGTGCTTGTTTTGTAAAACAAGATTATATGAAGAATATCAAGAAGAGGAAAGATTGCGTAATAATTTTAATGATGATGAATTTTAATAATAAACTTGAGGCAAATTAAAATTTAATTATCTAAGCCAGCTTGGCGTTGGACTGCCAATTACGGCATGGAAATACCATCCAATTGGGTCAAAATTAGCACTTTTGTGAAGGTGGACGATCGTCAATTAAATCTCGAAGAAATATTGCTCGTACACACTTCCGTACTGGATTTCGAAGTAAAAGAGTCTTGACCACAGCCGGACCGAAGCGAGTCCGACATGTCGATTGTTCCAGGCCAGCGAGGTAATAAAAACGCACCGTTATCCTTAGGCGAGTTCGCGTTCGATTCTCAATTAAACGCAGCCTCGTAATTCCGTCCGGCATTAAAAGGAGGACGGACAATAACAATAGCATGAACGGATCTTGCTTCGACCAGTAAAGAAAAAAACACGTTCGATTTGCGTTAGTTCCAAGTGTCTCGATACTTAGACTCACATCTACTTCTTTCGTCGCGATGTTCTCGATCCTGCGAAAAATCGTTGCTGCAACAGTCCGGCAAATCGCAAAAATAGTCAGGAGAAAGTTTATTTTTCGCGTAGGGATAATGCCGGCCACGTTAATGCTATGAATGTTCCACGAATCGCACGAACGGCAATAATTATTGAGCTACGCTTCCGAGCAAATCCCTTTAACGCGGAAAAGAAAGCAAGTTGCGATTCCCTTGGCAAAAAGTAAGAGCAACCGGAGGCGCGAAAAAGATTGTTTTTCCGCGTGTTCGCTCGCGCGCACATCGCATCATAGAGAGAAAAGAGAGGGAGATGTATATACTTGCATAATTCGTTATGCTACATTCGTTTCGCCTGTCAGACATCGACTTCCTTGGGCCATCATCATCATCGAGCGTTGCACTAATACTTGTATGCGTACGCTCGGTAACATAGCAAGATTGCACGAGATGTCACGTAATAAAAAGCAGAAATCGATAGCAGCGGCCTATTCTCTGATGAGCATGAAAGCGACTTTATCTCGACGGAAATACACCCGGAGATTTTTTATTTTCGGATTTGTATTCTCGTCAAACTTTTGAGACTCTCGAGAATTCGATCGAGATAATTTCGGATCAGCTAACGCCACGCTGCGACTGACTCGCAAAAAAGATTTTTCTGCAAACATTTTGATAATCAGTGTTATTATGTAAAATTCATGTATTTTGTTTGTTTTTTTGTATTTATGTCTCACATCTACAAGCAATACTGAAATGACAAAAAAAATATCGAAAAAATGTAGACTAGTTTTTTTTTGTTGCGTCGTCCTATCGTTTCCACATAATCGAAAACGACAATCTTGCTTTTCCAGAAAAACGGACAACGCGCCTCTTATCGTTTCGAGTCACATCTTAACCGCTTGAATGCGCGCAAAACCACGTTAAATCATCTAATGACTACCTGCAGTAAAGCGATAACACTCACATTCGATGACGCGGCTGGGTTTTACTTTCTTAGCTTCGTGATCTATCGCTTCTTCCATCAATAATCGCGCATATGCCTTGAACACCATGTGAAACCGGCTGGAGGTCATTTCATCCTTTTAAGATGCATTCACGCATCTTAAAAGGAACGTATATGAAGAATATTTATCTGAATATATGCAATATACGATCTTCATTAATAGACGTTTAAAAAAATTTAAATTTTACAAAAATAAAACAAAAATTTCTATAAAATTGGTCTTTCTTTCATATAACTTTACAATAAATTTTATATTTGCCTGAATTGACGCGAAATGGCTACATTCATAACGTAATCATAAATAATATTGAACAAATTTGGTTCATAAATTTCGGCATTTTATAAACAAAAAAAAGTAAACTATCAATTGCTCAAGAGATGAACGGCAAAAAATGCCGACTCAAAATAAATGATCCAAAACCTGACTACTCTCTCTTAATTAACCGGTCCTCGCGACGCAAGCGTGCATATTAACCCTGGTCTTACGCGAAACCCGATGTAAGTCAGTGTGTCGCAGACTCTGATTGACACTTCCCCAATATTACATTCGCACGTGAGAATAAAGAACCGACGGGAGAACTGGCTGCGTATTTCTAATGAATTCGCACGTTCTCGTTACTGTCTGTAACGGATTTTAATTATATTATTCCAGAAGCCATTTTTCAGGAATTCCACTCAAAACAAAAAACACTGTATGTTACAGAAATTTGCTAACTTTTTCTAGCCGTCTCGCTAATACTTGGAATGCATTCTGTGTGTCTAATAATTTTTTTCTAACACTTTCTATAGAAAGAGAGACAAGCATGCGCTTTGAAGAGAGGGGAGAAATAGAAAATGAGTATAGAAAGTATGGAGTTAGAAAGAACGAAATCATTACAGATTATTACTACCAGCACCGTTGTAAGACGCGCTCGCTCACTGGGGCAACGTTGTATGGCCTCAGCGCGAAATATACGACGATTATTACGTAAAGACGAAGACAACGGGGTAACGTAAAATCGTATTCGTCAGTCATATGAAGAATAATATTTTATTACCCCGAAAGATTTTTCAACATCTTTGCGCTTTAAGAGTTCATTGGCGCCTGTGGTGCACACCACAGAATACAGCTACATCTGACTCAACCGGCATTACGAAACCAGCACACAAACGATTTCACCGCAACATGGCTACAAAGTCCTCGGAAATCTCTCAGATGTACCTATTATCGTTAACGCCGAGCTATCAAGAGCAGACATCGCACCGCGTGTATAACGTTCTTTCTCGAAAGTAATCCAGTTAATACTCTCAGTATGAAGTGTCTATCTAATTAATTATATAAATATACGTATCCTACAACTTTCTGAAAAAAAATTTCCGCTAAAAGTTACTCTCTAACAATATTAAAAAATATACCCCAATTATATGCGCGAAAACGTGACAACCTCATAAACACTGATTTCCGGTCATTTCGTTAAGGATATCCGCTTGGCGGAGAAAGTGGTTTCAGATGAATATGCAATGCAACATTCTTTTGACTCGGACGTTAGATAACTTTGATTTTTCCGTGATATTACTCTTGAAAATTAAATGCGGAAGTTATTTTTATTGCGGAGAAATCCGCACGGTATGTGTTGTGAACGGATCTTTAGAGCCACGTGCGGAGACTGATGCACGAACGAGCGTGCAACGAACGTTGGCAGGAAATCTAGGTACCTGAGTCGCATGCATTATTTCTTTTTATACGCCATCCTTATCGTCGTAATCTCTTGTGTGTTGTGTTTACCGACCGACCAACCGGGTCGTCAGCGTCAAGCGCGGCGAGAAACGATGACCCGCGTTTTCCGGATTGCGCGACCGCGAACTCTGACCCTTATTCATTTCGCCGTTTGCATAATACATACGCATATGCCAACACCGGCTGCAGTATGCGCGGTCCCAAGAGAGAATGTTCGTCTGGATTGAAGAACGTTGTTGCTTTGTTCAAAAGCATAAGAAACATGAAGATAAAAATGTCAAAGCGACACACTTCAAAACCTGTCCCTTTAATCTAGCATTCTCATTTCCATCAGATCTATGCAGATTTATGGCATAATAAATTGCTAATTTTGTTTCGTTTTTTCTTTCGAATAAAACAGGTCGTAATTGTATAACATGAAAATAAGTAAGTTCAAAATATTACTTTGATATCATTGCACAAGTATTCATCTGTGTTCTTAGATCGATATATTTCTTCCTCACTTTTATCTTTTACGTTCGGTTCTACGTAGAATATTGCATCAAAATGGAAATTGAGAAAACCATCGACATACCAAAAAGGAAAAGCGCGCATATTGCAATTTTCCCCGCGAGTCAGTCAAACGTTAACAAATTATCTGCATTATGCAAATTCGCCGTTTCGCGGCTGGCGAATCTCAAGGAATGCTTTACGCCGCGAAATGCAGCACTGAAGATTCCTGCATTTCTGAAAAAACGACGAGACAAGCGCGCGCGCATCCGATAAAGTAAACGATGCGAAATTTAAGATTCGTTCGGTATGTTGCGTTGTAAATTTGCAGATTTGTAGAAATTAAAGCTGTCAAATTCCCAAGTATTTTAACGATTAAAATAGTTATAATTGCATTCACCTCGCGTGCACAAAAGAGAACAAGGCAAGCCGGAAATCAAGCTCAAGCAAAATATACTCAAAAAAGGATATAAATCGCTTTTACGTGAAATATAACAAAAACGTTTAATAGATATTACGTATCGAGGAAAGAACCTCGAATTATTTTTCAAGAAATCGAGGAGTTTAAAATAAATAGAGCATATAGTAAAATGAAAGAAGTAGTTATTAAAATATTAAAAAAGAAATCAACTAAGCTGTTATTAAAATATTAAGATTGAATGATCCAGGCCCTCGGGGAAATTTTAGACGAACGTCATCTTCGGGCGATTAGCACGCATATTGCGGGCTAATTATGCGAATAGAATTGCACAGGGATGTGTAACGGTCGCCGCGCACAACGTTCGCGGTAATATCGCGGTTGGCCGATTAACGAGCCGTGTCGCACGAGATCTGCCGTTAACTGCACCTTAACAGTATCGTACAACATCGCCGATCAATATCAATCACACTCCAACACCCCGCGAATCGCGACGTTCACAACGCGCGCGCGAACAATATGACATCTCACCACCACCGCAAAATTTAATTGGAAACGCGCATACAACGGATACGTAACGGTATACGCGAGTTACGTTTTCTAATTAGATTAATCAGAATTTATCATTTAATGCCAGGTAAGATAGAAATACCGTGAGAGCAAGTTCACGCGATTGTTAATGATAGACATGGATTGCTAATAATTTGACGCGTGACATATCACGTTCTTAATGATCTAGTGATTTACGATTAAAGAGTGCCGTGTGCTTTATCTACGGTAATATGTTTATGATGCCTGATCGCGATTAATTAAAATGTAGAATTTATGATAGTCTGTTATTTTACACGCTGCTTAATTTAATTTTCCACTAACAATCTCCTCTGTAATTCTGTATAATTCCTACGATTTCACCTGACTTTTATCAAGGAGCATAATATAGACGCAACATCAGTGTAATATTACACTGATAATGTATAATATAACTATATTACACATATATGATATAATTAGAGTAAAACAATTGCACATGATTGATGTAACACAGCTTCAGCAGATTGCTATAAATAAAGAAATTATTAATAAGTAGAATCGCTTTAAGAATAAATTTAGTCAATGAGATATCTTGCGTGACATTTATAAGGAATGAAAATGTAGTCAGTGGTACGCGTAAATGGTCGATCGATTTATTGCGAAAAATCAAACGCAACGGAACGTAGATGAAAAAAAAAAACGAGCGAGAGCTAGGATTCGAAAGATACGTCGGTACAATATTTTAATTCGCGCAACCTTGCACCTCCTACCAGGAAGGCCCAGACTAGTAATTTATTTTTGAACACGTAAGATGCGAATGACCCGTGGCCTTGTATCACATATATACATATATACATACTGCCTCTGGCTACCTTCTAAATCGAATTCCAATCGACGAGAGAACGCGCGAAATCGCATATAAAGACCGCAATTAAGCGTAATAAAATGATACACAATGTTGTTACAATCATAAGAAGCGAGGTGTCGGTTAAAAAATTTATTATCAAGAAAAAAGTCACAATAATGTTATTTTATTAGCATGTTATAATACCATTGTTGTAGATATTTTTATGTTTCTCCTCTCGAAGGCTATCGCGTAAGAATAAAAAAGATCATGCAAAGTTAGAACCTGTTTGAGTTCTATAAGAACTTTCTAAAGAATAGAAAATAATTATAAGAATCTATTAGCAACATAGCGTAATAGATTCGGTAACTAGTTACAAGCAAAATCTCATCATACCGGTTGGAAGACAACATAAGCTTCAGGAATACGTGAATTGCGTGCAGAGCGAGTATTACCCGCTATTCCATACAAGACCGAAAAATCTACCTATCCGGACCGAGATCGACCGATCACTCCGATCGCCGTTGACACGCGTTCGAGATAAAGTCTCCAATAGATTGCCGGCGATCAAAGCCTTGATCTTGTCCGACGGCAGAACCAGTTCCGCCGCACAACATCAAACCGGCAAATCTGAGCGAGACGGTGCAAGCTTCCGCGTTTGATGCAGATTAGATGTTACGAGTGCACATTCGCTCGCCCGATAATGCTCGAAATGGACACTTAAGCCGCATCGAGACGCAGATAAGACACAGAAAAAAAAAAGAGAATGAGCGCATCAGTGAATGACCGGTCGTTGATGATCAGTCGGTAAGAGTTATCTAGAAAGAAAAAATCGAATTTAAGAAGTCGAGAATCAATTTCCGTCTCTCTCAGAAACATATAACAGAAATTTATCTCATTTCAGCTAGAATGCTTGATCGACGGCACACACATTTGTCTTAATTTTTTCACGTATAAAACACATAAGCACTTTTTTTTCGATCAAAATTTTACGTTCATACAGGTTGATGGCGCGCCTTGACCTCCGCGATTTAATTGGAAA
The DNA here is from genome assembly GCA_014825685.1 of Pseudomyrmex cubaensis. Taxonomy (NCBI): domain Eukaryota; kingdom Metazoa; phylum Arthropoda; class Insecta; order Hymenoptera; family Formicidae; genus Pseudomyrmex; species Pseudomyrmex cubaensis. Next base: position 24,270 of record QVOA01020050.1, read on the forward strand.
TTATTGCGTACGGCTCGCAAACGGTTACGCGAGCGATTAATAATCCGTGTGACGTTCCACCTCTTGGCTTTTAACTACGAGCCGCGGCAGCGTTATTCAATTTGGTCAGAATTCACGTGCATTGCTATCGTAGGGTCGAGTCGCTAATCGTAAGATCGAGAGCGTTCCAAGACATTCGCCGACCTTACACGCACGGACGTCTGTTCACCGTTATTAACCGCGATTTATGCCATCTTTTCGACTTGCCAGCTGCAAACTCGCATTCAGTATGCGAGGCGTTCGCGGCCGGTTATCGTCGGACGATAAATTCATTCGTACTGCAATATGGCAATACAAGCGAATTAATGCTCTTGTGCTGTGTGTGTAGAAAAAATCTCTAAGAGGTCTAGCTAATGCGAGAGTACTGGCTTTGTCGCTTGCAGAAATCACTCGACATTCACCTGCAGCGTTCTCCGCAGAGTAAAACAGCGCGAAAAACAAGGAAATTAATTGACATAAAATACTAGATATTTTTCTAAACGCTATGATAAAAATTTATAGAATCATTCCAAATAATATACTTTCCGCTATATGTGAGAACAAAGTTTATTTCTCGTTTTCACATTTTTATCAGTGATCTCAAATTTTTGAAAAACCGCTATCCATTGCTCACATTACCTTCGCTTAATGAAAGCTCATGTAAAAAACTTTTCTTCTGCAAGTTTTTCAAATGTTTTTTTTTAAGAAATCACTTTCTTCAATAGATCGTATTACAATTAGTATTATTTTGTATATTATATTTTGACGGACAGTTTTAGCGTAGTTAATTGACTGCGATTTAATCACTGTTAAAATATAATATTTATTCATCACACGAGAAAGTACGCTCAGCTGTCATTGTAGCGTCGACTGAAGCGCGTGCTTAAAAAAATACATTGAGAACGGAATTCAACTTATACGTGTCAGAACGTATATATACACACAATTAGGAAGATCTCGTAAAAGTAACGTGATTGTATTTGACGTATGTTCGAAAAGTCTTCTTCCACTTTCTTTTCGCTGTGCGATGACACTCGACGAAAAGAACTTAATTACAACGATCTCGTCTCGCTATTTTGCAAGCGGAAATTTCTTCACCGCAGCGGAAAAAAAAAGGAACAAGATTCTTCGTCCAACACGCACTCAATGAGCCTGCTTTAAATGAAATTAAATGTGGATGTCGAGGCGAGTGCAACTTTCGCAAAGTAAGTTCTATAAAAGGTGACCTACTAGCATGTCTCTCTCTAATAATCAGAGATATAATGAGGATTATATAAGAAAAATACAGTGTATAAAAATTTGCTTTGTAATAAAACGACGTACCAATGAAGTTCACCTTTAAATAAATATGTTTGAATTGAGCGCATAATACCACACCGTCATCTGAGGGCTAAGTGTTCTATTGTCCACGGGAAATCAATGGTTATAGAACATTATAATCTTCAGGTGATGATATGTCAAATATTTAATAGATAAACGGGTCAAAAGTAAAAGCAACTTAGAAAATCATTCATCCATAAAATTTGAAAAAAAAAAGTATAATCTAGTATCTTAGAAAAATGTTGATACTGATTAGCATAAATTAATACGGCGAGTTATACTCGTTATGCTCCTATGCTTCTACAAATACACATCGCAGATTCATTGCGCTGTAAATGTATAACGTCTGAAGCTTTTAACGCATCGCTACACAGGGGAGTCATCGATAGTGAATATACTTTCAGAAAAAAAATACGCTCTTCACGCCATTAACAAGCGCATTAGATCTTCAAGAGAAAGAAAACCGGACATCTGTATACGCGCTTCTGAGATCGTTTCGATCAAATTGCGCTTTTACGATCATCTCTATCGCGTTCGCGCGCGATTTCCTGAGTTTAGAAACACTTTCACGTTTCCGTTCCCGCGGGAGGAACGATTCGAAAAGAGCGATCGACACACTTTCCAAAGATGAATTTTCCAACCGCGACTCTGTCAAGCGAGACGAGTCGGAAAACGGGCAATAAAAGAAAGAGAGACCGCTGCGCGATATCTTACGCTCTCTCCTTCGTAAACGCGATATAGTTTTTTTATTTTATTACTAAACTTCATATCTTTTCTTCTATGCGTGTGCACGCGCGTGTGTATGTGTGTTACACTAGTCTAATTTACCCGAAATATGTTTATGATTGACTATAATTATTATAAAATATAAATCATATATATTGTATAAAACTAAAATCACAATTAAATATGTATAATTATGAAATAGAAAGTGTATTTCCACGAGCACATCGAGATTTGCGATAGTTTTCTCGCCAATATTAATAAAACTATTGCGCTAAAAAGTTGGACGAGACTACGATATGAAAGGAAAAGTCAACGTTTTACGTGAGACTCTTTCGTCTATGCGACACATGTCGAGCCGCGGGATAATACGGCGCGCGCGACAATCCGTAAAAAAGCGCAAACGAGCGCGAGCGAAGTGCGTGCCGCGAGCAAGGACAAAGCCGTCGAAGTAGATGGAAAGCGAACATAAGATGATTTCGTCGGCTCGTATCTCGCAAGAGTTTCACCGGTGAAATGCAAACCATTCTTACATACAGCAGGCAGACCGCTGAAAGCCACGCCGGTGAAATCTTCTAGACTTCTACTAATAAACAGTGTTCATGCGTCTGTCTTAAGCACATCATTACGGCGCATCTGCATACTTCAAATCAACAAGGATTGTAACGGGAAAGTATCAGAGTATACATATTTTTTTATACAAGAAGTATGAGTGATACAAAACTGCAGTTTGATAGAAAAGTGAAAATTGAAAAATGTGAATATGCTGTAATCAAAAGATAAAAAAGTAAATATAAATGTCACGAATAACTAGAAGATTGTATGAGTAGAACAATACTGGGAACGAAAAACTAGAAAATCATGAAACGCCAATAATTCTAAACGTTTGATAATAAATGAAAATCAATCGGATTCAATTTTGCTGCATATCATTTTATCGCGACACGTGCGTTAGCTATCGTGAACTCGACTACAAGTCACTATAATAATTCAATGTCAAAATGTCGTGTCGTTGAAACTGAAGTTCCACGTTATCGAGATCACATATTTAACGTCACGCAAAAAAATGAATCTCAAGTCGCTGCACTGCCGACACGTGAGTCGTTTTCAATGTCAGGAACTCGTTTTCTGTGAGAACAATGGACGTGGCTACGTAACAGCCGCAATATTACCATTTAACGCCGTTTCATTGCTGAATACGTGGACAAAGAGACGTACATCAAACACGTAATTATGCAGAATGATTTGGATTGCAAACCGGATATTATTGGTCCCGTAAGAAACTTCTTTTAACGCGATTGGTATAGCATTAATAAACATAAAACTGCCTTAAAATAATCTCACTATCAGTTATTCGACTCTAATCATCAATTTCAAATTGGATAATTGGTTATTACGTAATAATAGAAAACACTGAGTTTGTTTCAAAACATTTCTTGAATGTCGAGTTTCTTCAAATAAATCTAAACAGAATTACAATTTCTCGTAACATTACGTTATGTTCTTACTAATCTTGTTAAGACAAGTTATAGACCAAAGTCAATTTATTTAATTACAATAATATTAACACGTATTTTGTGCATCTGTGTGTGCGTGTGTGCATGTATGTGTGTGTGTGCGAGTGCGCGTTGTGTAGAATGATATACCTAATTTGCGGGTTGTGTAATCGTTATTTCGCAATAACAAAATTATATCGCGAGTTGTTGCAGCGCCGTCGTCAAAACACTGTGGGTATCTCAGTCTTTGTCTCGTCGCCTCTTCCTCGCTGTCCGTGTTTATGTAAAAGGACGGGCAGGCAAAAAAACATGAAATTACCGTCGAATCATCACCGCATGGATAATAAACGCGAACAAAGGTGCGCGCGCTCGGGTAACTCGCTTTCTAACACTCGGATGTGTGCGTCTAATGCTCGCTTCTTTACACATTTTCGAGCTAAGACAGAGTATTATTATCTGATGTCATTAAAAATGAAGATGCACACCTTGCCAAATATTTTATGAATAAAATTTAGACAAACGATCTCAAGAGAAAAATAAAGTTTCTTATACAAGTTACTTTTTTGATATTATATTATAAATGATACATTTTTAATTGAAAAAAATGTCTGTTTAAAGTTTGTTATTGTGAGTTTTCATTATAATAGCAAAACAATTGTAAAATTTAATGTTTGTAAGTAGAACTGCAGACACGTCAATATCGATGAGCAGATTTTCCCCTTTTTTGTCGACATGGATTACTTCCGGTTACAGTTCTTGATTACATTCACCGCATTGCGCGCGTGCGCAGTTGGCCGCGGATTAATTATAAATGTTACACCTCACTGCATACGTTGATTGCGCTACCATATATAATTATGCTTAATACTACGACGTCAGCGCTATTGTTCCGGCACTTCAGTATGCACTTTTGTGAGAAATTGACGTTTTGATATGTGATTTAGATCACCGTGTAACCTGACTAAAATAAACCGTGTTATTTTTCGACAACTCGTTAATAATAAATTTGTTTTGCTTGTCTTGAAAGACGTTGCTTCTATTAAAAGTCACATCGAAAAAATATTAAGTGGAAGCTTATTTCTGCTAAAAAATGAGGCAATTTGAAGTGAAATTGGGAGAACTTTTTTTTATAACAAGCGTAATTTTCAGATAAATCACTGTATTGAGAACACTTTCACACTTCTTAAAGCAACGAAAAAATCGTTGACGTAAATTATTAGCTATACAGCTACACGCGAAGATGTGCTCAAACGTACAGAGTGTATAATCTCTTAAATATTTGCGAAAAAACTTCAATCGCGCGACTTGTTGATTTAAGTGTGACGAACGTGCACAGACATTTCGTGTACATGTCTCGTACGAGAAATATCGCTTTAAATCCTCTTCGATAAAAGTAGAAGTGACAGCTCGCGCAACGTCGACGGCATGTAAAACGTAAAACGCACGACGGATTTGAAGGGATTCGTGAGTTCGCGAGAAGTATATAACGAGTTATTTTCTCGCATAATCGAACAATCGTTTAATAAAAAACTAAACTGCACACGCAATTATGAGAAGTTTACTTGGAATTTTCTTTGATCATTTATTGAGTCAAATAAGGCACAGAGAAAAAAAATTCCTCGCATGTAATTCACAACAATTACACGATGTAACTTCAGTATATGTTGGGCTCGTCTTCCTGCGGGCAAAGTGGCTTCCGAATCACCATGCGTAAAGTTCTCTCGTAAAGCTCTCGAGGATCGTCTCGGCCTATGCCTTGATCTCGCGTTCTCGAGTCCACCGTTTCGGACATGCTTCTAATTTCGTTTCTGAGATTTGATTATAAATATCGTTAAGTTTCTTTATTTCTACGATAATCATCGTAGCTTAATAATTAGCGTTATATTTTTAATATAAAAAACCTCGAAATTTTTAAGAAATTTTAATTTTTTCCTATCCATTTTCTCTCTATTTCCGTGGGGAATGAGTTAAGTAGATATTCGCGTCACGAAAAAACATAGTTTTACGAAGATTCATCCATTGCCGCAACGCGTTGCATGCGCGTGGCGCGTCATAGGACTTTTACTTTCTAAAATAACATACAAGACGCTATCGCGCGAATTTACTCACGCATAGATCTATGACGTATATACGCATATACATATATACGCATGGGTAAAAGCTACGTTAGAAAACGCCTACAAAACACGCGGATGATCAAATCCGATGATGTATTCAATTACACACGTGCGCCTCCCGTCAATCGAGTTCCCAAAGGTGTTCGTATTTCTTATTGATTGATACGTGAAGTCGTACTTCTACGTCTTTATATCGCGGTTTACCACTAGCCTTCTCTAATGTTATTATCTCCTGATAGAAAACTATCGTGTCGCGTGATTCATACTCGCTTCTCGAGCTGTACCACGAAGCAGTAAAGCGAGGAATTTTCTGACGCAAAATACGAACATAAGCAGGAATTAGCGGCTATTGGTTGAATAGAGATTATTATTGAGATTCTTATTCAGTGATTTCACGTAAATTCAACGCGAACATGTGTTTACGAACGCACACACACAGAAGAAATATGTTAGGTAATATTTTATACTTTGAGTTAATATCATTTTTTTTAAATTGCTGAGAATGTTGATAAATTCTAAGTTCTTTTAACGTTGGAAACATTCTGTATTCCTTAATGTATAGCTTACATCGATCGCTTCGTGGTACGATGTCCCGAATCCATATTCCGTGCCAGGATGCACCTGCCTACCCGACAAATCGTTGAAGTAATTTCGCGGCAAAGCGCAATTTAAGCTTTTATTAGGGAGAATCTGCGGTGGACAGGAGGCGAGACCACGATGAGAAGTAACAGCAGTAAAGCTCGAGAAGAGAAATTTGCTCGAATTCCTATCTACATCGCGCACAGAGAAAGTGCACTTCTTCCCGCTTTCATACGGACTGTGAATCGTCTTGACTCATATTGTCACTGCGACGTTATTATTAATTTTTACCGGATGTTAGATTGTATCTCGCAAAATCAACCATACAACAATGTACATACAGATGACGGAATAGATTTCGAAAGATTGATAATTATGATGCATTTATATTGCGGAGTTTTGCATTGTATTATATTTTAATGAGAAAATCACAAATCAAATACACAAGAGAATCGCATAGAAAAGTGCAATGAGAAATTTCTAAACTTTTACATCAATAATTTAATTTTCAAAGATAAATAAAATCAGAAATGATGAATAGAATCATAACGATGAAATATAATAGAGATAAGCGAGATAAAGAACTGTGAAACAGAAATTGCGAATATATTGCCGCAGGTAACTGATTTTATATTTTACAGCAAAACTAATGTTTCAATATGCACGCGTTACCTCACGCAACTTTCTCAAACGAGGTGATCGATGGATATACGCGCGTGTACGCGAATCGAATGAGTCACGCCGAGAGACGTAACAGCCACTCGCATATAGCACAGTCTGTAATCAAATAGGATCTCTGTACAATCCAGTGAACAGGACGCGGAGCCGTGAAAGTGCAGTTCTGCACCCCACGTCGTCTGCGAAGAACTCGTTGCGATTTGCGAATAATATTGTACATGTTGAAATCAACATGTATAACGTAAAAATATGTAAACAAAATAGCTTTTAATTTAAAAAATCATGATTGTATTTTTGCAATGCGTTTCTTTGAAAGATTGCAATATCTGTAAAACGTTCATAGAAAAGTCATTTAAAGTTCATACCGTCCTACATTTATATTTCTAGAATATTAAAAATTTCCAACAAATATAAAAAAGGTCAAAGTACAAATTGGAGTACGGTATTGCCTCCTTATATAAAATGAAGTTTGGGATCGCATTGCATGCGATTCTTGAGCAGCGTGACATCATTTGAAAGTTTATTCGTCTGTGTCGTTTACGCGGGCCAATAAGGGTCAAGCTGATCAACCAGTCGAGACCGTTTCCGGCGGGTATCGTAGCGAGTGTCGCCGACGCTCGCCGAATGTAAACCGACCGCAATGGTGATACCGTTACCAATTTTTAGCGCGGTTAGCACACGAGCGGACTTGCGGACTTGCGGACTTAAGAGCCGCACAATACGAGCCACAACGCTGTCTCTATGATACGCTGTGAATTCGATATCCACGCTACGAGATATTGAGGTTTGACATAAAATCTAGATAGCAAAAACAATTTGCATAAAAATGTGGACGATACAAAATTTTAAAATTAAAAACCTGAAAAACATTATCTTAGTTCCTACTTTGTTTTTATGTGATGACTAAACACTATTTCTAATTACTACGTATCTTACTAAGTGGATACAAAATTAAAAGTACCCTAATTGAACAGAAACTGCCATGGGATTCATTGTGATAATGGTAGCGTGCTGCAATAAATCCACGAAATCTGTGTCCGATACATTATCAGTGTTCATGGAACTTGAGACAGTTTCGGTTATGTCATTTCCGAACGACGAGGAAGTCGTCGAAGTTACTGTGGTACTTTGTAAGTTCTCGCCTGTAACGTTATCGGAAAAAAGAAATTATTATAAATGACAATATTTTTTTGTACAATTTCTATATACGTTTTCTTTATTGTAAAAAATGGAATCGCGGCCGGAGTTAAATTAAAAGACAAAGAAATTGAAATTCAAAATAAATTTTCTCGAAAATAAATTTTCTCTTTTGATTTCGTAAAGTAGCACTCGGTGCAAATGTTACGTGCGTGCTTCAATATCTGTCTCGCGAATAAACCGACAACGCGGGGCTGAACTCCGTGAGGTCTTACTCGGTTCCGTTCTCTCAACATCACGATCGAAGGTACTCGTGGAGAGCATAGTGGTGTTCGTGGCGGAGGTCGAGGGTTCATCGGGGTCGAGTTCGGAGAAATAACTGGCGAGGTCCTGGTAAGATTCGCGCGTCCTTGCATCATTCGCCACGGGATGATGCTCGGACCGATAAACCGAGAGATTGCTCTTCGTTAATTCGTTCTGCGTGGATGCTAACGAAAAAGAAAAATCGTTTTCATCACATGTTTTTTCAAAATATTTTGACTCATCATCGACGTCGAATATTTACTACTAGGAATCGTATATTCATCAATTTTCTCAAAAGCGAGCGATCGAGGTTCGTGATGATTGTCGTCGACGTTCTTCACTTCGGAATTAACATTATTTGGATATTTCTTCGATTTCAAAAAACGCTTCAGAGGAGTGCCAAGACTGGACAACTTTGATCTAATCTGTGCATCGTGTTTGTTAGAAACAATAATTTTCTCGTGCTAAGTTAATCTTTCTGCTTTCTCTTTTGCCATGTCTTTTCCCCCATGTTTACTAGCATGTCATACATTCATGTTATTCAATTAAAGTTTTACTATTTTGTTTGTATAATTATCTAATCACTACATACACTTTTATCTTAAGAATTTCATTTTGAATATAACGACTGTATATGACTAACTTTGAAATGTGTGCTACGAAAACTAAGTTGAATTAAAATATCTAAATTCTATTTTCTTCTTTTAATTTTTTCTATCAAGAGCTAATGATAAATATTACATTCTCACCTTCTGATTTATCGTGGATATCAGAGATTGCTTATCAGGTTTTCTACGAGCTAAGTTAAGATCAGTATTATCTACAGAAGCTTGTTCCTGCGAGGTATCTGAACTTTCCGATTTCGAAGCTTGTTCGTTAGTTGCCGTATTACTCATATCTGAATCATATTGTCGATAAAAAAAAGTAAATTAACCGTATGATCCTACTTATCAATTTGAACGTCGTGCGCTTCTCTATTGACACTTTTGTATCCGCCCGAGTGGCTTTTGTTCACGTTAATTATACTCATGTAAAAGTCATCATTTTAAAATACTGTATGCAATTTAATTTTTTATATAAATATTTTGTTTTTATTGCAAGATACATCTGTACACTAACGACAGATCTTGATAAATGTTATATGTGTAGCAATCGATATTAAAAAGCTGGTTTAACACTATAACCTCATTTAAAGTATCAATCGAGAAATTAAAAAATATTGAATTCTCTTGAACCGAAGATTCGAACAACATGACACAAAATACGCGACGAAACCGACCACATGAGAACGCCATATTGGGAGGCGCTAATAAAACTAATTAGAAGAATTAGAAAACGACTTATTACCTGATAGGTGTAAGGTGTGCAAGGTTCGTAGAATTCTCTGCTCATAATAGTTAAATCGTCTGTGAGTGACGATGGAGTCCAGCTGACGGGTCGTTTTTCGGCAAATGTCAAAACACCGGTGGCGCCATCTTGGCCTCCAGAGCTGTCAAGAGCAGCGGAAAAATCATCGACTTCGCGCGAAGCACATCCACTCGGTCATACTTCTTTCAGACGTTGTTTGTTTCCGGTGATTTCGCGTGTCACTACCTTACGACGATGTTCCGGGCTAACGTCACGTCAACATCGGTTGCTGACAAAACCGACGCTGAACAACAATAAACGAAAGTTGAATCGCGTTAAAATCGCGAGGCCGCGAACACACACTTGCCGAGTACACACTGTAATTAAGATTCCATCTAAGTACGTCGCCGGGTTCGTCGGCCGGAGTCGATCATGGCGCACTTCGGTCGATTGTCTCCGCGAAAAAACGACGTCGCGTTTTCACTAGCAATTCGTGTAAATGCTGAATGAGACGCTGATTGCTACGCCATTTTTGTTGTGCGTACGACGCTCTCGATCGAACCTCCTGCGCGTATCACCATACGCGTTCGCCTTCGGCTATAGACTGAATCACGAGATCAACTCGATTCGAGTAATCGGTCCAATACGAGGCGCCACTGTCTACCATAGACATTAATACAAATAACAGGCGCCATCTCACGAAGCTTGTAAATATCACGCGCGATGCCGGTGAACTTGTAGCACTCTACGTATATATATACACATATATACACATTTATTTATGTATATGCTTAGCGAAAATTTGACATATGTTTACATTGCAATTTTACATGGCGGTAGCTAAAAAGTCAGAAGCTTTAATGTTACGAGTTCTGATACAGCAAGGATGCCCACGACAGGGTTTACAGATTTCTTCGGCAACTCGCGCACGGGGTGGTTGTGTTGACGAGGGATGTTTCCTCTTCTTCTCGGGTTCAATGACAATATTCGTCGGCACAAGAATCTCATCCCACGGGATCTCAATATCGTCTGGTGCGCAAATCACCTTCTTCGGTGGTAGTATCACCATCGGTTTTTCCAAAGCTATTTCATCCCATGGTATCTCCAGAGAAGAGTCGCAGATTTCCGGACGGTCTCGATGGACGGTCTGCAGCAAAGTTTCTGTGATAAGCAGATCTTGCCACGGTAGTTTTATAGTTCCTATGGACTCCTTCTTTGCGGTGATCACTTTTTCATCTTTGACGGTATCATCTACGGGTACCGAAGTGCTCTCGGGGCGAATTTTCCTGCCCGCTGTTGGCAAAGCGATGTCCCTCCAGGGTAATTCGATCTTGGAGTCGCACAGTATAGACTCGTCAGAAAACTCGCGACGCAGAGTTTGCATATAGGGTTCATGCCAGATTTCCTCTTCTGGATTGTATACAAAGATCTGTCTTTTTCTCTTGCACCGATCCTTTTTCTTTTTTTGATACGTATATTGCTTGATCCGACAGCAGCATGATTTCTGGAGTCTACTGTGTACTGTTGTAGTTGACATAGTTAATGAATCGGATAAGTCCCTGTGTATTTTTACTTTTTTAATTTTGATCTTTTAATTCCATGTCGCGTTAAAGTGAAATTGATTCAAATTGATTGACGTAAGCGTTATAGAGCGACATCTTGCTATAAGATAGAGTGAGAGACAGATTGGCTTAAACTGTGTATCTCTCTTGGACTTAAACTGTCACCTGTCACCTTCTCTCTATGTAAAAATACTTGAAAAATGCTTCATCTATCTATACATACATATGATAGCTTATTCTGTCTCTTTCTTCATTGTGTATTACCATGTCACTACTGTGTCTTACTTTTATATTTCACTTTTTTGCCATCTAGACGACGGAGACGCTATTAATATGCATTACATCTACCATTACATATCAGACCAATATCGGAGCAGTGTGGATACGAAAAGTGAAAAATTGGTAGTTCATAGATACATATCGGTACACATAATCAAAGACACGTATATTATATATTAGGTAACAATCGCGCATGTGTGCATCAGCACGGATCAGCTGATTGAACTGGTAATAGATGCTTGTAAAGAGAGATGATAAAGGTTAAACACTATTATTGGCGTTCATGTTACGTTACAAATGCTCGAATGTTTTCGAATCTTTATAAAAAATGATTACTATATAGTTTGTAGTACATTCATATGTGCATGAGTAAGTTATTTGAAGCGTCGATGATAATAAACGGACAAGGTCATTTGTCTACAGTCGCGAAAGTTTATTTTTCCGTCATAAAGGCCGTTTAAATTCAATATAGGCAATAGAATAAAAAGAAAACTGTCACATAATTTCTTAATAAAGTACCCGACAATCCTTATGATACATGCATCCTCGCTTTTAGATTTGATTTGATGCTGTAACAACTAGTCGGCCATCAATACCCGCACGCCATTCCACATCCTCGGTTTTAACTTTATACACGTTGTATATATATTTTGGCGAGATATACGATACGCGAGTGCGCGAATTCCGGAGTGATAGGTTGCGTCATCTGTCGGCGTTGGTGAATATGAGCTTAAAAATCCCCTGTTTGTCGATAAAAGGAAATCCACAACGGTTCTGACGTTCCCGTTCGCACGATTAAAAATTGCGAGCTACGTCCGGACGACGACGAACAGATAACGCGATAAAAACGCGCTGTGTGTGTCGCAATCGTGAAATTTGTCGCGCGTGTACGTTTACTCATGCGTTGAGCCTGCCGTGTGCAATTCAAGGAAGTGCGCTTGACCAGCGTAGTTGAGCTACGTTTAGAGGGCAGCCATCTTGCAATCCCTAATCAAAGTTACACGGCTAGCGAGTATCGCGGTGTCTGGTTTGCGGCCAGTTAATATCCACACACTTTCGTCAAATGGCTTTAAAGAGAATTAACAAGGTACGTGAAGATCCGTCGCGTGCGTGCCGGCGTCGCGACGCGACCGACCGTTGTGTGCCGCGTGCCGAGTCCCGGTGTTGTACGCCCTTAACATGAATTTGCCGTGCCTAGTGTCGGAGCAGTGTTGAACGAGCGCTAAAGAAAACACGTCACGACAGCTTTCTCACCATCGTCGCATAACGCGTGTACAATCAATGCGATCGGTATCGGCGATGGCGAGCACACCGACGCGCCGCGCAAATCATCGTCGTCGCCGTCGTCGTCGTCGCCTCTCTTCCTCTCTCTCTCTCTCTTTCTCCCTCTCCCTCTTTCTCTGTCTCTGTCTCTCGCCGCCTTGCTTATAGCCAGGCTCGATCGCGTTGACAGTGAGAATGCAAAAGAATTTTGTGTGATCTTGCCCCGATAGGTCACCGGAAATAATGTGAATCATTGGACTCGCATACGTTTCTTTCACGTCGTTTCTTTCATGCACGCCGGTCTCCAGATTCACGGAATTTGCTCCCTTAGGTGCTCTTTGCTAGTCTTTTGTGCCTTTTACACTTTACATTGCACAGTGTTTGTAACTTCTTTTTGTGACTCATTGTGAGTTTTGCAATGTGTAGTAAGATAAAGTGAGTCATTTAATATTGTGTATCTATAATATGAGTGCCAATGATATTCGATTTGCAGTTGTATTATTAATCACTGAATGGACTATGTACAAAGCACATGGAAGACAAAAGCTAAGATTAAGCTAGTTTTAAGTCCAGTAAGGCCATAAAGTTTAGCAAAGGGCTATAACTTCTACTTTATTGTTAATATCTTGATCTCATGATCTTTGGCATTTTGATGATATTAATAGCTGATGTATTTACAGGGTTGTATGTTGCATGAAATATATATAATAAACTTGTAACTAATATTTACATTTTTAAATTTTACCATGAAGATATTGTGCAAATAAAAAATTGACTTTTTATAAAGTTAATATGACATATATATTGATATATAGTTTTAATTGCCACATATGTGTGTATATATATATGCATAAGAAATATCTAGAAGGTCCTAGTCACATGTCAAGAATATGTTGGCATTATATACCTACATATATATATATATATAAACACTAAACTCTTTACAAAATATTGATAAAATAATTAGAATTATTGCAATATAATACACAGAGAAAATTAATCTGATTCTTTGATTTGTTTTATTAATTGTTATTGTAATGAAACATCTTGTATAAATTATTTTATAAAATATACCGTACAATATTTATAAGTCTGGAAAAAACTTGGCATATCTTTTTTTAAATATTATGTATACAAAGATTTGTTGCAATTTATATAAAAAGCATGTACTCTATTTTTATATTTTTTAATCTTTTTTAGGAACTTCAGGACCTTGGTAGAGATCCTCCAGCACAATGTTCAGCTGGACCTGTCGGAGATGATCGTAAGTAATAAGTCTGGCCACTAGATAACTATATAGTAGAATAATAAAAATAAGTAATATACTAATCTCTTCTAAGTTACAGACTACAAATACAAAATTAACTAGTTTACTTTATTTTGATTATATTCCTAAATATGATCATTTTCTAGCATCATAATTATAATAATTTACTGATGCTATATGATTTCTTAATAATTTGCATGTAATTGATCCAATATTTTTCCAGTATTCCACTGGCAGGCAACTATTATGGGACCAGTAAGTACTACTTATTTTTATATAAGTATGTAAAGCTTATAACACCTTTTTAAATCATCTTTTTTTTATTTTAATAAAATATAATTAAAAATCTATTGATTTGTTAGTGACTATATAGTAACATAGTCATTTATTAATAAACATAATACTAGTAAATATGTATCATATACATCAAGAAAATAATACTTTATATAAAATCTTTATAGAATAATAAATCTAATGATTGGATGTTTCTGTTTTATTTCAGCCTGACAGTCCATATCAAGGAGGAGTATTTTTCCTAACAATACACTTTCCAACAGATTATCCATTTAAACCACCTAAAGTACGTAACATTACTTAGAAATGTGGTTTAATTTTACAGGAATAGAAAACGAATAGCATTAATTATTTGTCATTATGTTTCTTAACACACAGGTGGCGTTTACTACTAGAATCTATCATCCTAATATAAACAGTAATGGAAGTATTTGTCTGGACATATTAAGATCGCAGTGGTCTCCTGCACTCACTATATCAAAAGGTACAAACATATATTTTGTATGACATGCATTTCAAAGAATATAAAAAACCGGTTCTTTAACATTATCGATTCTTATCTGTTTCAGTTTTACTGTCAATATGCTCTTTGCTATGCGATCCAAATCCAGACGATCCGTTGGTACCAGAGATAGCCAGGATATACAAAACTGATAGGGAGAAGTATAATGAACTGGCACGTGAGTGGACGCGCAAGTATGCCATGTGATGCGCCAATCTTCGTTGACTACAACATCCAAACACCACCATGAAACAGTCCCAGCCTATTGCCACTTACGCATCAGCACCGATTCAAATTAGCTATGGCTCGTATACTTTTAAACTTAAGCCAGTGTTCGGGCCCGAGGAATTCTCAGGCAAACGTGATCGATCTGAACTTCCCGTGATGCGGGAAACCCGCGAATATTAAAACGTTGCCTCAATGGCAATTCAGGCAATTTTAAAGGTGGTCATCCGTCATTACATATACCGAATCAGACGATAAAACATTCGCTTGGTTTTTTCACAAATAAAAAAAAAAGTGGAAGTAACGTATAGGAGAGTGAAAGTAGGATTTGTATTTGAATCTAGATTAATTTCTAATTAATGTGCTTATAATAATTGTAATATTACGACACCTACTTTCTCAGTGAAAATGAAAAGCATTGAACTGACAGCACATCGATTGTTAGTCTTAACGCAAGTGAGCAATGTTTGCCCGTCCTCTTGGAACGAGATGGCGTCATTCTTTTGTAAGACTGGGCTATATATATTATATATATATATATATATATAAATATTATTGAAACGTGTATGCTTTGTTCAATCATTAAAATTCCTTACACCTAACAAATTCTACGAGTAACTCTAAATTTGTGCTTTTGGTTCCTGTGTGTGTGTGCGTGTGTAGTTATTTAATTATGCATTATCATTAATGAACAGTTAAAGACCGTGAGACTTTAAGTAATCGGACGTATATATACAAACACTGAATATGAAAATATGGCGTCTAAATATCTGACCGCTGGCGCATGTACCTGCAGTTTTCGCGGGTCTGTAGGATTCATTATGTTGTGATTTTACCGGAGTCAAACGGATCGTCTGTATCACGAGTTCCGTACTCCTTTTCGACTTTATGCTGATGCGGAAAACATAGTCGTTGGTATCGCTGTTTATTGATAATAAATAATATCAGAGGGAGCGATTAAATTCCGATTATTTAAATTTATACCACGTTATATATACATATAAATTAGGCAAGTACATCAATGGCGCGAGATGAATGCCACTGGACTTCCGATATTCCACTGGCAACTCATCTCGCATTATAGTGCATGATAAATACGCGATATTAAATTTTGTGCGAGTCAGAAATTCGCATTGTTCGTCGTTCGCGTCGCGACGTTGTTTTACTCACATCAATACTTTTACTATTGTTTTGCGTGCTGATGTTTCTTTAAACAGCGATTTTTTTATTTAGTTTTCACGGCCAGATAATTTTTCTTTCATTTAATAATGTAAACGCGTACAATTGCGACACACGATCGTATTGTCCATTGCTGGACGAATTATAGACTTAAAAAATGCAATCCGTTATTTGAACATTGCGATTTCAATATTGTATCTCCGATATATTGTGGCTGTAAAGGGTAAGACGATGTTATAATTGCATCATTTCTTAAGTGAACAAAATATGTTGTTAAATTGTCTCATTCAGCGATAGTTTGTTTAAGATTACATGAAACTACATAAGTGCACTGTTTGATGGTGCTAGGCAGTGTGTTTTGGCTTCTAATTATAGATGAATAAAATCTGATATGTCATACGAAAATACGATTACTTAATTAGTACGTAAGTGTAACAACTTTGTCTTGTGAATCATGTAAAGCACGCGTTAGAGCGAAGTAAAGTTTTGATGTAATCGGTGCTTAAATATGGCAAGCTGATGGGGCGACTAAAGAAACTTATGGGAAGACAAATCGATTAGTATGTAATGCGGCGGACCGCTCTGTTTACGCCGACCTTGTCTCATACAAACGTGTATTTGCTGTAATTTAATTACAAGTATAAACGCGTCGAATTGGGTATATTAAAGTTATAGCTCTCGAGAGAAAGAAAGAAAAAATTGATTATTATTCACCTCTAGTAGAAGATGACTATTCATGTGTATAATTAATTATTACTCTACCGCAATAATATGAACATTTTTAATAACTTATCTTGTGTATAATACTTTAGCATTAGCCCTTTATATAATAAAGTCCACGTGATGATAAGGTAATACAGCGAATCTTTCCTTTCTTTGCGGCCGACCACAAACCCGAGTGTGCGCATGATAAGCGGATAATATCACAATACACGTCGGCCATATCTCGAGTTATATGTATATCTATAGCTATCATATTTCTCATCGTATATAAGCTTCGTGTAACTGAAGATTCGCGCTATAACAGCAAAAATATCTTACCTACGACTTGACTTTTTTTTAGCAAAAAAACGTCTTAGTCACTAGAGAATCGACATATCTTTTTTAATTTTTTAATATCAACTTCGATATGTACATGTAAAATAATTCTATTCGACGAAAATGTTTTTTTGCGGTTAAAAGTCCAAATATTAACATTTTTATAGAACCGTAAATAACTTACGTTTTGTAAACGCAAGATATGTGTAGATAGTTGTAACCAAGCAACAATCAAAAATTTAGGAATCTTATTTAAATATATATCGCATAAAAAAGAGATAAAAACGAAAGTATTAGAAATTTTGTATAATCTATTATAAAAGTATGATTTGAAAACATTGCGAATAAAAATTTATATATACATAAGATTAAAAATTGAAATAAACGTTTTCAAAAAAAACTTAAGAAATAAAGAAATCTTTCGGAGATAAAAGAGCGATCCACGTATGTAGATGTGTAAGAAATAATTATACGCTGATGAAATTTCTTCAAATTAATCTTTTATTATGTATTCAATATACTGTACGTAAACATCGCATTTAATGCGAAGACTACTTGATAATCTCAAATTCACGGAAAACCGGCCCCCGACACTCGTCCAAGCAGTGAAAGTGCCAGTCTCTTTTTGCGTCTCCTGAGCGCGGGGAGAAACAGTTGGTTCCTAAGCGTGTGCTCTTCACGCGCTTTGAGAACGACCTTGTTTGACGTAGTGCCAATCGTCGTTGTCGTCATTGTCGTCGTCGTCGTCGTCGTCGTCGTCGTCGTTGTTGTCATCGTCGTCGCCGTCACCGCCGCCGCTGGCCTGCGCTGGCCGCTGCTACAGCTGCTGTTTTGCAATCTGGCGCGCTACTCACTGTCAGTGTTCTGCTCGGCGCGCTCGGTGCAGTCGATCGAATCGCGTTGTAGCTTGATACGCGCAGACCGAGGCACACGTGAAGACTGTACCGATGTGTCGATAGATCGTCTACGAAACGTTGATGACTTTTTGTTTCAACTCATCAGTAAAACCATCGATTACCGCTTTAAGGTATGTGATCGCTTTTCTTTTAAAAAATTGCTGTAGAAAAATGGAATTTTTTAAAGTTAGAATCAAGTTCTTTAGCACATATTCATTTACTTGTCAGCTGAACAAAAGAATAGTTTTTATTTGTGACTTTATATTGCAAAAACTGATTATTAGATGTATAAATGTTTTTGAAAGTATAATGACATGTATAAGAAGACATATAAGAAGTTCAATGTTTTATATCGAATGTGTGGAAATTTTATATATAATGTGTTCAACTCTCTCTATAAAGTCAATTTTCAATTGTTAAAACAACTTTGTCTCAAAAGTTTGTATGTGTTTACAATTGCATTCTAATGCAATACGTGAATAATTAAATTAAGTGGTAACAAACAAATTTCTTATGAGGAAAAGGTAAAGTTAAACGCTCACTTCGCTCGATGGATTCAATGTCATATTCTTGCCACGGCTCTACAGTAATAATTGAACTTTGCTCTCAAAAAAATTAAAAATCCTATCGCTATGAATAATTTAAAAACTGATATACACGCGCGGGTCATTAGCTCGACCTTCGTCAAGACCGCATAATATACATGTGATAAAAACGTGTTGGACGTGTGATGGTTATATCATTTTTCGATACCGCACAATTAAGTTGTTGCACGATATTGTTTGTTTTTGCACGATATAGTTTTAATTATCCGTAGTAACAAATATTTACGCAACAATATCATTCATTACAATTATATTGAATGAGAAGATAAAAACGTGTAAAAGTAAATTTATCGGTGTTGTGTTTTACACTGCCAATTATTTTACAAATATATTAATGACACATTGACAATATACACATAATATTAACAAAATATTTTATAGAAAGGAAGAAAGATATTATTACTTTTGCTTATTAACGTTTGTTTTTCGTACCTATAACATGTGCATGTACGAAACTAACGGCTTTATCCATAATATAAAAAAATCGAAACTTTATATTTATACAAATCGTTACGCAAACGTACTTCAAATTACTTCCTACTCGTAATGGTGAAAATACAATACGCGCGATAGAACTTTTCACCAAGTGTAGACGTACGATCTCAACAGATTCTAAAGAGCGCCTTCGACTTTCTCGTAGATTGAAGTAGTCGCGCGATGTAGAGAGAGTGAAACAGGATCTCCTCTCCTTATACACGCGAGAAAACAAAAAGACATCTAGGACATCACGAATCTCGGGACACACTTTTTTGTTATCACTTAGCGTTATCCTTGCATTAGTGGTCGCATGTATTTGCAACTCTCCGTCCTCTGTATATGTCGAATTAACGATTAGAAATTTGTAAGTAAAATCGAAATGTCTATTCTTTTTGGTCCGATCGTGAGATTTCTAATTGAGCGATTTCGCGCGGCTCTCAAGGTAATCGCGCGTTTCTCAATTTTCATCCTCGTTCGGTTTTCGCAACGCGATTTCGTCTCGCGAACTTGGCACATCAACGAGACACCGACTCTTTATTCGAGTGCGAGCAAACTTGCTTCTAATTAGATCGCTTCGCGTAAGAAAGCATTCCTCTGTTTACGATGGTTCTTGCTTACCTTTCATTTGCGAGCAGTCTCCTTTTACGAGAAAGTTACGTGTATCACAACATCACGCGAAACAACAAATCTTACAAATTTAAAAGTTTCATATGTGATATTTTCTTGAAATGTTTGTATACTACATTCCATCTATTTTTAATTTTTATATATTCTGTTTCAAATGAAATTATATAGCGCGTCGCACATTCTTGATTAACGACAGTGCAATGATTATTATCGCAACAACATTACTTCGACAAAGGCGATTGTTTTTTAATATTTCTATTATCTTACAGGAAACAGGTGTTGAATAAAAAGTTCTCGCTGCTTGAATAATGAAACTACTTGCGGGCGTGGAAGAGGTTACCGACCACTGTGAAAAAGAATCCAATAATGGCCAACTACACAACAATAATAGTCATGAAAAGCAATCTGCGACAGAATTGGCACAAGACGCGAGCAAGCCGCTCGTCAACAAGGTTAGTCAACGTCTATCTACATGTAAGAAACGTATTTATCGTATTAAAAATTTTAACTACATACAAATTATAAAACTTAAAAAAAAAGAAAGTTTTTAAGTAATAAACTAGAGAAAACTGAAACAACAAGTTAGAATTAATAATGCGCAATGAATGCCATGCAATATACATAATATCATGCGGTTTCTCATGCGCGAAGTCGGTATAGTTCACTGCAGTCAACACAACGACTAAAGATACAACACTTTGCGGAAAAGCCGTGAGTGATCAATAGCTTGATTTTGGAGACGGTAGCGCGCTAGGGCGTTGTATCTGATATGCTCCACTTCTTCTTAATGTTGTCCACTTCCGTTTTGTAAGCTGAAGACACGCGATTACGGCTTTCTAGGCTGCGCAAGAATTTTCTGTGATTTTGCATTTCTCTTTTTTTCTGTTACATATACATTAACATGATGTTTCGTTTCCTTTGGCGAGCTGTCACACGAACACTACGTGCGATAATGAGCCAACCTTTGAAATTTGTTCTTCTGAGTGATGAAGCTTGTCGACAATATGACTACTGTCGCTTTGTTTTTTTTGGGTGGTAGTTATCAACTCTCTTGTACATATCGCCTTTTGACATTACGTGTCGGAAAAGTTAGTTATCTGACGATTGTTATTTGTTGTTGGAACGGTAAGCGTTCTAATCATGGTGGGGTATAATACCATAGTATAATAACTTGGAATCGATTTCGCTAGTGCAGACTTAGTGGCTACGAAAGAGAAGAAAGCAGACGACGTAAACTTGACATACTCGGATGAAAGGCAGGTCCCGTTGTGGCCTACTTACCGCATTTGTATCTTTGCGAGAGATGTAGTGTGACTAAAACGTTCTTGCATCCTCTTTTCTTTTCTCATTAAGAGTGTTTTCTAAGCGCAGCGAATTTTCAGTCCTTTCGCAATTTAATCCAATGACTTCGTATTGTGTTCATTCTCGAACATCACTTTTAGCGAAACTATACATGTAATGGATTTTGAAAATATATTTTTAATAGATATTTTTAATATTCAAAAAAAAACTTATAATATTTATGTTACAGAAACTTATTCAATGTGTGTGTGTGTGTTGTGTGCACAAGTATTTTTCTTTCATTTCTAATTACTTTAGAGATTGCCTTGGATACGGAGTTTATGTCGTTAATTTTCTTGTTTAGTAATAAACGCATATATCAACTCAAATAAATAACATTCTTTTCAATCTGACTCGTATTGTCATCGAGAGAAAGTACCGCAGCTTTTATGTATAGTGCGTTTATACGTACGCACGTAACACTTGTGTAAAAAAATATTGAACATACACTTTTATTATCCATATTGCGAGAAAGTCTACAACGTTACGAACGTTTCTTTGTGAACATAAAATGCTAAACATTCTTCCGGATTTATATAGTTCATTCTGTATATACATATTTTTCGTCCCGAAACAGTCTTGCAACGATTCGACGGCTAAGAGAAAAATCACACCGGAAGAGGAAGAGAAGATGAGACGATTGCTTCGGTTCGAAGACGCGCCTGAATTTCTGCAGTATAATCCGTACATACTGAACGGTTATCGAAGCTGTTTGACGACCAAACTGTGTTTGGAGAGGTTGAATTTAATATTCTTTAGCGCATAATCGAGCGTTCAAGTTCTTGATAATAAAAGTAAAACTTTTTGAGCAACAGCGTGCGATACCTTACGGAGTGACATTACATGTTCTAGTATATTCTGGTGGACGAACGAAACCGTGAACATATGGAGCCACATCTTCGGCTGGATGTTGTTTTTTGGTCTGACTCTGTACGATCTTTGTCTGCTGAATATTCACGCGCCATTTAGCGATAAAGTGATTGTTTCCTTGTTGCTCCTTTGCTTTCAGGTATTTAAACGTTTATAAGATCTATACGCACGCGATATATTAAAATAAAGAGAAAATAAATAATATTACTTTAGGTATGTATGATCCTCTCGTCCGTGTATCACACGTTTTCATGTCGAAGCGAAAAGGATTATTGGTGCTTCTTGTCCTTCGATTTATTCGGCATCGCTCTAAGTATGCTGTCGATCTACATGTCGGGTGTCTACTACGCATTTTGGTGTCACAAGGTAAACATTGTAATGTAACGTTGTAATTTAAAAAAATAAAAATTTTAAATATATTTATGTGTGATTTATGTTGAGTGATAAAAATCGGTTACAAATTGTCGAACTTTTTGCAGGAGCTGCAGCAATTCTATTTGATAACTGTGCTTGCAATTTTCATTTTTGCGATGGTGCTGCAGATACCCAGTCTGAACATCGACGGTAACATTAAGCTAGTTGTGTTCGTGAGCTGGGCGATCTATGGAGTACTGCCGACGTTGCACTGGACCATCGCGATGGGCGGCTTTGATAATCCAATCGTTCGAATGCTCATTCCGAGGGTGATAGGAATGTACATTATTAATGCGATAGCGTTCACGTTCTATATGCTCAAAATACCCGAACGTTTTTGCCCAGGTAATTATTACCGGCCTTATTCGGAATGCCAACGTTCTCTGCTATACACTTTGCTGAATTATGCAATCTCATTGTACATTATTATGCCAACTTAATGTTCGTAATCATCGTATAGGCTGGGTAGACTACATTGGTTCGTCGCATCAATGGTGGCACGCGTTGGTTGTGTTGGCTCTTTACTACTGGCACAACACCGGAATGCTTTATGTAGAATATAGAATGAATCATGGATGTCCGAGCCGTCTAACATTATGACGTATGGATTTTGACGACCAACCAGGTATAACGAAATAACAATCGCGATTCATCAATTGTGCGTTTTGGCAGTGTTGATACAATTTTGCAATTTCGAGCGCACACAAGCAAACATATATTTTTGGTTCACAAAGTATTATAATATTTCAAATATCTAATGTAAAAATAAAATATATTAGAAAATACTAAAAACTTATTAGTTTTAGAACTTATCGTTATTTCTTTTCGGAATAATAAAAGCGCTAAAAATATTACACAAAAAACCATTTTCTTCTTTTGATCTCTCATAAAACGCTTACATAGTTTCGTAATAATTTACAATTACTATAATTATTGAGATGAGTTTGAGGTTTGGGAAATTGCTTATACTTGTTACAGCATCTGTTCTCGCCATGGACTGCTCTTGCATGATGAAGGCGGATGCTTGGTCGTCTCGGGTTTTAGAACCACCGTTTTATGGTATCTTCAAGAATTCATCTTGCGAAATACGAAATCCACTGCGAGTGTATGCACATCGATAGTCTTGACATATTCGTTTCCAGAAAATACATCTTGCGATTTCAAAGATAAAAATACTTAATGTGGATATATTTATTTAGTATATTTATTTATGTTTACTTAAAAAAACAACGATTTTATTTATACATATATGTTTTCTTTCTTCCCTGATATTGTTAATCTTATAACAGAATTAAAAATATGTTATATAGTTTTTTTATTATGTCTTTTACACGACATTTGTTTTAGAAATAATATAGAGGAGAAGAGAGGAATTAATTTTATTTCAAACAAAAAATAAAATTCTTTAGCTGATATTGACGACGGTGTGGTAATCATCGAAATCTCAGTAATTGATTAATCACGCAACACGACATTGTGACATTGAAACGCGGTCAAAGTCAGGACGTTAAGCAACTTTGTAACTTTCATTAAACTCTCAGCACACACATATTTATTTACGCATGACTCGCACATTTTGCAATTCGCGTGCGACAAATGAGACCTGTGTAGCATAACAAAATCGCAACGAGTAACAGCATAAACATCGCTGCCTCTCTTTGTACATACATGTACATATACATATGATACCTATATATGCACGTGTATATTGACTCGTCTAACTTTCATAAAAATACTGCATTATTCATTGTTTTTTTCTTCAATTGTGAGCAATTATAGATGGAAATATCTGCTGTTTAACGTTCCCTGAATTGTTAAGAATAAAAGAAATAAATATATTTTACTAATAAACAGAAAAAAGAAATGTCTTCTTACTTTATTACTATTTATTAATTTATTAATTTATTAATTTATTTTTTTTAAGTTTTTAATAAACGGAGACGTTCCGTCTTTTTTTGTGACAAATTGAACATATTTCACTTTTCACTGTATAGTATCTATTGACATGTAATAATTTAAGAATGAAGAAGAAAAATTCTTTGAAACAAAAAATCTGAAAAAGCCGCCAGCAATGTTTTTCTCTATTAAATTATTTAAAGCTCGAATCAGAGTCAATATAAGAATTGGACATCGACCCTGCAAAATATCGATTGGCTTCACCCATTAGAAGAATTTCGATATATGCAGATATATGATATATTTTGCGTATGCTCGGTAGATATATGTAGGGTAACGAACTACCGTATTCTACCGTGAGATAGCGCCGCACATAAGAAAATCAAACCGCCGGTATTTCAGGCTTCAGTTTATTTCTGCAAGTAATCGCGCGCGTACATTTTACAAGTTTTCGTCATGAATTTATGTGAATTTTGTGTGAAAAACTTTCCAAAACCGTTACAGAAGTGAAGATTTCTACTAACCCTGACAACGTATGCAAGTAAATATGTATAGTTTGTAATTGATATGTATTGAAAAGAGCTTTTCGGAGTACTTGCCATTTTGTGTTTCAAAGTTCCTCTTTCTTCAAAGTTCATTTCTCCTTTCGTTATATCGATGTGTGTGCGATATATAATATTAATATTATCATATTTATTATAACACTATAATAATATATAAATTTGTATTTATTACTCTTCGCTAATTATTAATATGAAATTCGTTAATATATTGTCTATCGTGATAAAATAATGATTTGGCGCGAAAGCTACGCGATATCCTTCTGTTTTACTGAAAGTCCTGTAATCTTTTCTGCAATTCTTTTGCGTTCACGAGCGACTTTCACTTTTCCTCCGACGATGCGTCTAACCGAGCGATTCTTTACCCGTGCGAGAAAGAAGGAGCATGCACGCGCAGAAAAGAGCAGCTTGGAGACGGTAGAATTTACGTAGCACTTAATCCCGCCGCTTAGAAAGCCTCGGCAAAATCACCCTACTTCACATTCTCGGGTACCTGTTTCTCTCCGTTGCTCTACGCCTTCTCCCTCGCCACTCATCATCGTGAACATCCTTGCTTCTCATTCGAGCATCGAGCTTGTTCGCGTTTTTTATTAGCTGCCGAGAACAGCAATATTTCCGCAAAGTATAAGTTTGTTAGCGTTATATCATTTTTCATGCCGTACGTTATTTATGACATAAGATAGCAAAAACTTTTCGATATGAAAATAATAAGAAAAATGCTTTTTGTAATAAACAATTGCTAACTGCAAGTAACTTTATATATCCACATAGCATCGTAAGTTGCACAAACGTTTCCGCAACAGTTTGCCGGAAACTTAGCAACGTTTCGTTAAAAGTCTCTAAAACGTCGTAGTAATGTAGCGGAAACGTCGAAATGTCCGCTTTTTAAGTTGCGATCCGATTT
>QVOA01020051.1:0-61116 GCA_014825685.1 Pseudomyrmex cubaensis
TATATATATATATAATTCCTTCGACTTATAAATATAGAAACGATTCACGGAGTTAAGCAGCTTGATGAAGTTCTCGACTTTTTATCAATTACTCTGTCTTTCTTATGCTTGCATAATAATGCCCGGTAAAAGGGCAATTGCATATTGTCGTGTATATAGAATCGTAGAATCTTCTTTATTAATTTGTACGACAAAGTGTATTAGAATATAAGTATTTTTGAAAAATAATACTTTTTTTTTGTGGTAAAAAATGTAACTTTTCAAGTATCGAAATATTCGCGTAAACAATTAAAGTCACACGAACAATTGTCATTTTGATTACAGTGTCCGATGTTTCAACTTTTTATTTGTTTTTACATTTGCATGCTATATTCAAATATCGATTTTGCATGTCGTACATTATTCGTCATGGCGAAATATTAGGAATAAAAATAAACCGAACTCTTTTCGTCCTGAAACTGAAGATAATTCGAAACGAAAATGCTCGATACACACGGCGCGCGCTACGATTACGCGTGTGCGACGTCAAAACGTATTTTATCTGCCCCGCGACATACATCGTATACAGCGAGAGAGGATTAAATGCATATTTGTCGCGTACGTAGATTTCATTATCCGCGTTTACATCTCGCACCCAGTTTTCACCTGTCAATACGAAAGCACACGTTTTAGTCGCATTTATAAGCACGCGGTTTTTTTTTTTTATGCCGTAGTATTGTTTTTTTTTTTTTTTTTTTTTTTTTTTTTTTTTTTTTTTTTTGCAGAATATTCGCGAATATTTTCGGGCAAGAGGTTTATTCTTCTGGGTTTTCTCTTAATTCCATGTGCCGGTAATCATTTATATGTTAATTCCACTTGACATAAAAAAGCGGCAAGTGACATGTCCGTAAAAAACCAGTTTTTGTTGAAAAGCTTCGTGCGCGAGTAGAGAATATAATGGTACTAAACATTCCAAGTGCTGCGAATACCTATTTGCTGGGAACAACCGCGCAATGTAAAATAAACATAAAGATAAATAAAAGTAAACACGCACTTTATATAAATTTCCATTTTAATAAAAATATAAACGATTATATTCAGAAAACTTGAATTTATCTCTTCATGTTTCATTTGAGATACTTGTTGTGTCGACTGTTATTTAGTTCATTGAATAGCAACGTTATCGCTCGTAATCACGGACCGTGTAAAAATGACAAAATGCACGATATCTTGTGAATAAACACAGAATTGCTTTCCTTATAAAGAAATTAAACACGCCTCGACGAACATGACGGTCATTATCGCCGAGTGTTTCCCGAGAAATCGTGACCACGCGCAAGCACATCGTATAGTTTTATTTTATAATATTTAGCGTAATAGTTTCTCTCGCGTTTAATTATCAGCCTGAGTGAAACGGTTTCGTTGACTTGACCACAGTAAACGCGAGCACAATATACACGTAACTTACTTTCGTTTGCTCTCGCTGGAGCGGAGAAACTGAAATCCGGACCGCCAGTTATTATCGAGTGGTCATTTCCCAGAGACGGATTTTCTCATGAAATAAACTCTCTGTTTCTCCTAGTGTTTCAAATACATACAAAACTAAAGTATTATACTTTATGATATAGTATTACGCGTTTTAACTGAGCAATGCGCGTTATGATGTTACCGTTTATAACATTAATGTTGTGTTTTACTTTGCACAATACATTTGTTACGTGATATCACCGATTATCAACGTATCAATGTATTGATAATACGTAAACCAATTCTAATAATGAAGATCCAAATGATCGAATAAAAATAACATGCAATTTATCGCGAAGTGTCTTTTTTTTTTCATAAAGAAATATTAACGTTTTCGATTTTACAGTGTAATGCTTCGTAGATTAGAGTTATATACGTGCAATTAGACGTTAAATGTTGCCTCGATAAATTTCGAGTTTACGAATTCAAATGTAATATTAAATTGAATTCTGACGGAATTATGCGAATTAATCGTTACGATGCTTTTGCACATGTCCTGTTATGTTATGCCATTAATACGAAGCAAATTGGATATTGCATTAATTTGTGCGTACAGATATATAGTCCGAGCTGAGGGAAGAGAAACACGATTAATTTGAAAAAGTAGATTACGTCACACAAAATGACGAAATAAATGCACTGAGTGTAAATTATACAACAATGAATCCATTTCAGCCGGTCAAACAAACAATTAATTACGTGATAAATTACACGATATACCTAGAATATAACACGTTCTAATTCACAAATATTTGTTTTTTACCACAATGATATCTACAAAAATTATGATAAAATTGGAGAAACATTGACCGTCTGCTCAAAACAAATTACAACAATGCGTGAATTTGATGTTATCAAGATATCTTAACAAAAAAAGCACATATATTTTACTTTTCTGCGACAACACTTAATGCTACTGAACAGTAAGCTAACATCAATGAAACCGTTTCATTCCTTAGGATTACAAAAAAATTTAATATCATTCTCCGTTGTCTCCATTTTACAAAGTCGCTCTTGTAACACAAAAATTGAATTTTCTCTTCGTGCAGGGTTTACTCCGAAATTACTAGAAGGCGACGCTAAAATGCTAATTATATGTGGCACAAGGTTCACCGCCAGTATGCACTTCCTTGGAAAATCTCTTTTGTATGGCACCAAGATAAAGCGCACACATGAGGACGCAGTGCACCATAATTTTTACCGACTTAAAACCTGACGTTACACAAAAGTTTTCATCATCATGCATACATGAGATACGTCTACTTTAAAAGAAAAAAAAATAGAATAGTTTTCTATGTTTTACGTAAGTATAATATATAAGAAAAAAACTATATTAAAATCGCGTGCAAATGTATCTGTACAAAATGTTTGTTAATAATATTTATATTATAGAAAAATCATTCGACACAACTTCCAAAGAAACATTCCATCTAACAATAAAATACAATATTCTTGATCTCCGAATTAAATGTCGGAGACTATTTCTTCTAATAAGGAAAAAATACAAAAATATCGAGTTTTCTAAAATTGCACGCATCTGCAGGAAAAGGATTATGCAGTGGCAAGCGAATGCAATTCGAAGCGCAATCATGTGCGTTTCTTCTTTTGACATAAAGAGTTTAACGCGATATTTACTACGGCATGTGTACGCGTGAATGAAACAAGTTATGTGCACGCGTGACCGCGTGCATGAAACGGGCGTGACACCTCCAGGCACTAGACTAGATTTAATGAGACGATAGCTCTTTACTTTGCGAATTTAAAAACGACGGTCTTTAATCGCTTTGTAGTAGATTTAAACGGTGACGCAATATCAGTAAAAACTATTACGCGCGTATCTGCAGAATATTAAATTCAAAAAGATCAGGTTCTCTTCACGACCGCAAAGAAGAAATCAATAAGTATATTGGTATATTGTCTATACTTTGGTATATTGTCTTACGAATAAAGTAATTATGTGAGAGATATATACACACATACGTATAAGAATGATATCTGATAACGTAAGCTAATATCGCTAATGTCATAATTGAAACGCCCGCGTCAAATCATAATACAGCGTGTGTGAGACGCGACAAATTTCTGTGAATCATAGATTAATATTAGTTGGGTCTAATATTAAATTTCCGTGAGTTCGAATTAACTATAACACACGCGCGCGCACAATGACATCTGAAACTCTGACCTTTGAAATGTGGAATTATATACGCGATGCAACAATTCCCAGATTTTCACAAAGTTTGGTGAATTTCACTGGTATCAGTGTCGCGCGACGGAAAACCCCCATGTTAGATTACACGCAGTTTAACGATTGCTCGATACGTGATCTGAAACTTTACGAACGAATATTATGACTAATATTATCATCGAAATGTCCATATCGAACACTTTGAATTATACAGCGCGACAAACCCCAAATTTTCGCGTGCGACACGCGAATTAATATCAGAGCTTTTGAACGCCCTTGTTAATTTGTACGTAATAGTATGACAAATATTAAATTCGCCTATAAACGTATTAATATCACCAATAGCATGACCTTTGACATAAATTACGCACGATACAATGAATCTCAAATCTTAGCACGGTTAGTATCACCATAAAAAAACAGTTACAAAATGTAAGTAAAAAGTTACATAATGCATCGCATTACAACAAAACTCTTAAAATGCTGCAAAAAGATGTATATTTACACTTGTTCATTATTCGCGATTTTATTACATCAAGAGAATGAGATTAACGTCTCTCCCACTCTTCCTCCGTTATTTTCCGCCGACATTAATGGTCGATGACCGCATCCATGGCGGCCGGATCATTTTCGAATTACAAGCGATCGATTAATGCAACAGTGATACGGCCGCGATGCAAATTGTTTGTACTATTACATCGTCATTTATAGGATGTTTTATAACACATTACGAAGTGGCTGCTTTCAAAACTGCATTACTGTTACATGATGCACTGTTAATTATTACCGAGAATAATGGAGCGATATTAATAGAGATGCGTCTGTTACGCCGGGTGTGTGAAACACATACGGACAAGAAGTGAAAAAAGAGAAAATCGTACATCGGCGCAAAATGCAACGCCGCACCGTGTGCTGAAAAAAAAATAATATGTACGTACCTATATACAATGAAGCTGTGACAAGATGACAAAACTAACTTAGAAATATTCTATTTTTTTTGCAGCTTGTAATCGCTTGGGAAAGAAGCGCCAATTACTTCGTTATTGTGCAGCGCGTTTCTTTTGACAAAAATCACAAAAAAAAAAAAAAAAAAAAAAAAAAAAAAAAATGCCTTTGTCATAATGGACGCGTTTAGCAGAATGCAACCGTTGTACATACAACGATTGCCGTGTTTTTTAACTAGTGGAAGTTTCTATCGGAGTGAGATGAAGAAACATTCAGAGAAAAATCGCAAACGGTTCTACACTATAAGCACGGCCAATGTTGCTACTATTTACGGGAAACACACATGACCGAATGTATTTTCTGTTTTCGATAAAACTTCGTTGTGACAAAAAACAAATCGCGCGAAGAAGAATGAAATCGATCATCGAGGACTGGACCTTTTCACACGGCCCACACGGTGTTTTCTCGCACAGCCTACACCACAAATGCCCACGCGAACTGCAACAATCTAGGGCGTGTTAAAACTTCTATAGAAGATCGGAAAAACATCGAATGTCGCTTTGCGCCCTCGGGATTCTGTTTTATAAAATTATGAGACTCACGGTGCTAAACGACGGCGAGCAGAAAATAAATTCGCCGATCGACTTGTCAACACGTAATTTCACGTCATTTCGTGCTCGTAACTTTTCTCATCGCAAAGATATTTATAAATAATTGCGCTTCGACACTTCGAGTTTCGTATAAACTTTCTTTTCACTAGATAGAAAAGTAAACTTTAGCGTATAGAAATGTCAATTCTTGTGTCAATTCTTCAATTTTTCTTAAAGTAATGTGTCAATACGACACATTACTTTAAGACAATAACATATATATTATAAGACACACATATACACAAATTGCCATATATATATAATAAAATACTTAAAAAAAAATTAAAAAAGATATTTATTTATTGACCCATTTGTGTGCGACTGGAGTTTTTATCAAAATCGACACAATTAAAAGTTTAAAAATAAAGAGAACGTATCGATATCGATACAAGCTTCGTGATTTCGAGAAGTGCGAAAGAAGCAAGATCATCAAGACACAATGCGAATCGGTGCGTGCAACATCACGGTCATTGATCGGACCGTTTGACAGCCGCCATGGAAGCGGCCGGAATCGCGGCGGAATACCGGTAATATGATTTCGAAGCAAAGAAAAGCCGGTTTTTTTTTTTTTTTTTTTTTTTTTTTTTTTAGTGCGCCTGACATTTGCCTGGCTCAAGGGTGAAAGCGCCATGCCGTACGGAGCTTCGCACCGATCGCTCGCGCCTCCTCTGGCCGCTCGAAATCAGGAAACTAGAGAAGAAGACCAAAGACAAGGGAAACAAGAGAAAAAATTATCAGAATTCTTACCTGTACCCGGCAGACCGATAGGACGCCGAGCAATGCGGCCAGCGCCAGCATCCCCTTCATCTTCTCCTACTCTCGCTGATCCACCTACGATTCTTCCACGTCCTCGTTGAGAGCGTTCGTGCCTAATGAAGTTACTCGTTGAATTCTTCGCGATCCTGCGGAGGATCTCTTTCTCTCCTTTTTCTCTATCGTCGCCGATGAGATGTGAGAAACGACGTGCGTCAACGACTTCGAATGAAACGGGATGGCCGATTTATTCCGTGCGTACAATTTTTTTTTATGCGGCGCACAATTCACCTGCCATATAACACCCGAGAGCGCAGCGAACTACTGCCTGCCACTGGCGGCCGCCGCTGCTGGGTGGGTCGCTCGTTCGCCGTGAAAGCAAGATGGAGGCGCGCGTCGGCGGCGGCGGTGGCGGCTGCGCCACACCGCACCGGTGTCCACCACTCTGCATAACCAATCACGGCTCGTCGTTCGTTCACCGGCGTGTTCACATGCGCGCCGTCACGAGTCGATAATGTGGCGGGAACTTAGCGGGTTCAAACGACGCAAACGTCACCGCCACACGATCCGGAATCGCATGATTTTCGCGATCAAATTAAACAATTAACGCGCGTTGACCGCCGCCAGAATACCGACTGATTCTCTTAAATGTCACCGATCCATCGTGATATACACGACGTCGCGTTAAACAAACGCGTCTCGTATTTGCGTGTGTGCATGTGTGATGCGCACGACAGATACATACTTAATTACAAATGTTTACGTGTGTGTATGTATCTGTTCTTTAAATACAAAAAAATTAGATTGTTTACATTTATGTATGAAAGGAAGAAAACTTGATAGAAACTCTATAAATAAATTTATAAGATAAACTGATATAAAAAAAGAAAGTTGTAAAAACGCTACAAATATTATTTTAATTATTGAAAAACATCTGCCGAACATCGACGAAAGAGTAATATAATACTGCGAATGTTGAGTAAGCAGACGTTTAATTGCATCAACTTATCGTTTTTCGATAAAGTCAATAAACGACGGTCTTCTTAATAGAAGAACGTAATACCGCGCGAAGATACACTAAAAGATACAAAATATATTAATTGTACTATTGTTTATTTTTTTATCTTTCTCCTTTATTTTGATGGAATTATTTTTCAGAATTTTATTCCGATACGAATTGCTCATATTTTTTTACTGCAATATTGAAAATATTGAAAATTGATATTGGGAATTGGCGCTCAATCCGTTTGCGCAGAATTAATGTAAATTTTAATTTACAAATTTTCAATTCGCGCGTCACTCTTCCTGATTTATTTGGAATCCGACGACGCTTATTACATGACATCCTGTTTATCGCTGCAATAAATTATTCGTTGGTGAAGTAGAGCAATACGCTAAATGAGTTTATTTGTGGCTCTTTAAATTACAGAGGCGTAAGAGCCGTAATTGTTATTGTCGGAATTACACGGAAATCTCAAATTCCTGCACGTCTGCACACGCGGATGAAATATCCTAAATAAAATTATTTGTAACTTTGTTTTTCGTGTAATGAAAACGGAATTCTAGGATAACGTTGTTGTTGGCGTTATTCCATGCCATTTTTCGAACTTTACGATAATTAATAAAACCGTTTGTTTGCCGGAATATTTAACGAAGTAATTATTGCGTCACCAGGTAACATTTTAATAGTGTATTCGTACATCTCAATAACAAACAAATTTATTATCCAACAGACGAAAAAAATCGTATAAAGATTATCAGATAAATGGATGTTGTTTAATAAATTGGCATTGAGTTTTATTATAAATTAAAAAAACATTAATTTCTTTCAAAATGAAGAAACGTGAGCTGTTTTGCTTAGCCTTGATTAATGCTGCATAATTCATTTCGGAACGAGACTTTGTGATTCTTGTGTAATTCAAGAAAACGAGCGTGCACACCGTCGTCGGATAGTCGTAAAAATGCGAGGTGCGACTCCTTTTGCTAATTAAAGGAGCTCCTCGTCTTTTGTGCTAGACGAAAGAACCGACTTCAACCAATGGCAATCAATGACGGAGCGAGAGTTCGCTGCAGTAAATTGATCTCCCTACGCAAGAAATCGAAACGACTCGCGGAGAAGACGAAAAGAAGACGAAGGAGAAAAGGAAGACGATGCAAAGAAGAAAAAGAAAAAAGAAAAAAAAGAAAAGGAACGAGAATGGCAAAGGGAGATAGCAGATGACAAGAGAGAAGTGCAGGAAAGTTGCACAACGGAGCATAAGTTGAAATGTCTGCATCCATGACAAAATCAACAACCTGTAGATACGGAGTCGACTATCACGATGGCAATAAGGTAACAAAAAAATCATGTTACTACTCTATGGAGTACTATTGGAGCCAGAGTAACGGCCCGACGACGCGCTTTCGTGCAAATATTCTCTGCATCAGAAAGAGAACCCTGGGATCACGTGTGTGTGACATCAAGAATTTGCTCTTAAGAAAAGCTCGAATATGTTGTTCAACACTGACAATCGACATTCGTTCTTTTCGTGGCGCAGAAGTTCTTTAATTTTTTCTTTTTCCCAAAATTCTGTTGCTTTGCCTGTGTGTACATCTCTAAGATAACAAAGATAATAGTCGTCATTTAGAATTTTTGGCAGAATATTCAACAGACTTTATTCAAACATATAGGTAGAGACGCTAATTTAAAAAGTCAAATTTGTTATTTAGAGAACTGCTCGGTTTATATCATTATTTATACTTTTTGCTAAAATAAAACAAATCTTGCAGCACTCCAAGAGTAGCAAATTATGATAATAACTCGTCCTCACTCATTTAAATATAATTTTCAGTGCTCTGTCACACATTACACATACACACGTACACACACAGAGATGGCTCTTGATATTAGCAAAGGCATTTCGCTAAAAGATAAATTCTTTAAAATATAGGCCTGTATTCTTTTTTTTCGTAACTCATCCCGGCAAGTTAAAAATGACATGCACTTTTTAAATAGAAATACACGTCTGTCTCGAAATATATGATAATCTACTGTCGTGAATTTAAAAGTCGAAATTTTTAACATTTACAGTTTTTTCTCTTTTTATCATGCATTTTATGCGCATTCGCCGCGATTACGCGCACATCATCATTAATTAGGTGAATCCCACATTTGCACCGGAAAAGCGACCGAGTAATTATTCGACTGCGCCATGTGTCCGTTGTAAATTTTTTGCTGAACGCGGCCAAATAAACATAACGTTGTTTACAACGGTCGCGGCGAAAAAAATGCTGTTTAGAATTGATTCCCTCGTGCGTAACTACGTTGCAATCGTTACATCACGTCGTTGGCCACGGTAATTGGCTTCGCGCGTCGAAATAGTAATTTCGCCATTCGATATGTCGCAGCAACACTCACGGCATCGCGTCGATACGGCACGCTGAAATAATACGTT
This sequence comes from Pseudomyrmex cubaensis, assembly GCA_014825685.1. NCBI lineage: Eukaryota > Metazoa > Arthropoda > Insecta > Hymenoptera > Formicidae > Pseudomyrmex > Pseudomyrmex cubaensis. The sequence goes on from QVOA01020051.1 coordinate 9,477, forward strand.
AACGCGACCGCGGGGAATCTCGCGCGCGCTTCGAAATCAATTACGCGCCCGCGAATTGTAGTACGGTTTTGTTTCCCGTACTTTTTTCCCTTCTGTTATCTCACGCTAATGGAAAGCACGACGAGAAGAGACAGAAAGGAAAATAAAGAGAGAAAGAGACAGAGAGAAGAAAGAGAAAAGGACGCGTTCTAATATAGTTCTCTCAAAGGGCAACGATAATTATCGAGTCGTGAGAACGGATGCGGATCTCTCTTCAAAGACCGCGCGCGGTGATTCTGAAATTGCGGTTTCTTAAAGGGACGAACTTCACGTAGAGCGGGAAAAGCAGCGAAATGAGAGCAAAAAAGTAGTTGTAGTTAGTAAATAGCGGTGCGTTCTCGACTCGCAACACACTCGCGGCCATCTTTCAGTGATAACACCGTGAAGGCCGTCCTTGCGATAAAACACGGCGAACAATCTGCGGTATCTTCCGGCTTGGACAAATAGAGTAGGTGACAGCCGGATCCGCCCAGATATAGCGACAAGACATCTCGCAAACGACATTTCGTTATTTTTATTTTGTTTTTATTGCTTACTGCTTTCTAAACTCTTTTTGGCTATCAAATTGATATCATTTATTTAATGGTATTAATCGAAAATAAAATAAAAAAGAAAGAACTTGAAACATAAACAAAGATGTTGTTGTATATACGTCAGTAATCGTGAGACTAAACTTCGGTCTATGAGATAAGCTCTTCCGGCTTTGCGCTCCTTTTGTCTCTCTCTCTCTCTTTCTCTTTCTCTCTCTGTGTATAAACTGTTCAACAAATATATAACTAACGTATTGAGTAAACTAAGTAACATCCCACAGATGCTACGTAACTTGATATAAATTAGTACACATAACTCCGCTAACATATTGCGTAAACAAGAAAATAGCTCTGTTTCAATCTCTCTAGAAAAAAGTGACACATCTGAAATTTTTTAAATCTGTGAATGATCGAAAAATAAATCTACCGAATTTTTAGAGAAGAAAAATTCGTTATGTAATTCTACGGCAAAACAACGCGCAAATAAAAAAGAGCAATTTTCCTTTGTTGTTATTGTTAGTACGGTCAATTCGATGATATCGTGAAACGTCGAAGTCAAATCTGTTGCAAAACTTAAACGATGTATCCAATTATATTTTGTTACAAGAAACAAAGAAAAAGTGATGTGTATGTCTGAAAAAATCGTAGTTTCAAATTTCGTGGCCGGATCACAGAAGGTGTCATCACTCGACCGCGCGATTCGACCTGCCCGCGAATTGCTCGCTCGCGCGAGTTAACTATTACGAACCAAACAACGCGCCTGCCTTTGGCCTTTTTCGGCGGACACATGAAAATACATGAGTAGGTAGCCTTGGCCCGTGTGCTTTCGTCCGTGTGTCGGGCACCGTACCGGTTACCTTGGAAACGGTATCGATTTCAACCCTCAGCTATGCAGTAGGAAACCAGCACCACACCATGGGGGTCTCTTCACCCCTGAGTTTCGACGAGGCGCACGGAGCCCGTTTCGACAACCCGATTACAAGGGCCCCTGTCTCTTTCCCTCCCGTCCTTTCCACCCCTCTACGTTTGCGATGCCGCGATGCTTTCTCTCTCTCTCTCTCTCGTTCTGATCCTTCGAGGGTTTGCCCTAGGACGTAGCAATGAACGCTTTTCCACCCACCTTACCCCTTGTCTCCTCTATCTCTTCTTTGTCTCTTTCTGTTTAACTCCCTCTCGATCGTTTTCACTCTACTGATTTGCGAAGCTGTATACATCTCTCGCGACTCGATTGCTCGGCCCGAAAGTTATTATTGATGCAAGGCAAACTGCAAATAGCTCCTCTCGATTCTCGTAGCAGATGATGAATTCGCGGATCCTCCTAATTACACGTGGATTGCATTATCGTAAGAGCACATCGGCTTTGTGCAGATATAATTGGTGTATACAGTTGAAACTATATCGATGGATCTGCCGCGATTGAACGCGATTATAATGAGCAGATCGACGATAACTTGAAGACTTAAAATTTAAATATATATCTCTTTATTGTAAAATAAAAAACTAAATAAGTGCGTTTCAATTAATAATAAGCACATTGTAAGATCATTTTGTACGATAACAAACTGTTAAAGAGGATGTTGTGGCGCAACATGCGCAAGCGTGTTGTTATGCGCGCGAGTACGACAAAGTAAAAGTAATAACTCAAGGCGGATGTAATTCACGAAATTGAGGTATTACGAGAAACTTGGGTAGTTCACCAGAAGAGAGTAAGAGAGAGACACTGTGACGAAGGGATGACAATCCTAAATGCATAGAATATTTCAACGCAAAAGATATATTCTCCTTTTACGCAAAAAATATTTTGCATACAGAAGTTTTTTGCAAATAGTTACTGGATTATTGTTTCACCTCAAACTGTTATTTTACGTTATTTTTCACAACGTTCTGTTTTTCGATAAACGAATCTGAAATAAAATTTCTGTTAAAACACAGTCCATTTAACAATTAATCAAAGAGAATATAATGTTTTTATTATTTATTTAAAACGCAAAAGTTTAAATTAGCGACGTTTTGTGTCTAATGCACAATATGGCAATTAAGCCTCTTACAAATTAAGAAAAGATTTTTTTTTAAACTCTTAAAGACTCTGTTTTTAAAATATTATTGCAGTGTTTTGTGTGTGTGTTCTCTAATCCAGTATTATGAATATAACAAAGAAAAAGGAGACGTCCGTGCGCAAATTCTTGAAATGCTATTTTAGAGTGCTATGAATTCCGCAAAACTCTTTCGGAAGTTAACAAGTGTGTCGCGCACACGTCGGATGTAACAACGAGTGTGTAATATAGTTCCATTTCTGTCATAAACGAGATCACGTCCGTTAAGGAGAGCGTACAATGTTCGGTTATTTAGGTCGTATAATTTGTACGCGTTGCATCTCTTGAAGAATACACATGCATAGTTAATATACACATAACACGCACATTTTAACTCATTAAAACCAGAGCGCAAAACAAAACAAAATTTATCTGATATACGCTTTACCGAGCATCTTATCGTTCTAACAAATAAAGCGGCAAATTGGACAGGCATAAACAATATGTTTAATTATCTGAAAACTGTATAATAAACATTTTATATTTTTTACAGTATGTAACAATATTATGCAAACTTATTACTCTGAAATATTTCTTGTTCGTTATAAAATATGCATATAATTATTTTTTTTAAATATACTAATAATACCAATGATTATGTAAGAAAATATCAACAAGTCAAGAATAATCACACAATTTGAGATATGTAAATCGTAATCAGAGCACATGATAAACTATTCACTATCATATTATATAAAGACAGCGGATAATTAAAACTAAAATTAATAAAACTAGAATACTGGCATGCAATTGCATTGGCTGTAACAATATTGATGAGTTTTACTGTTTGTCTGTTTTTTCTTCAACCTCGTACACACCGCAAATTTTATTGGCCGGTACAGCTTCATCTGAAACAATATTATATTACACATAAACTTTACAGTAATAATACGTGCCAGTATTTTTCTAACAATTCTTGTAGGTATAAACTCTTTATTTGAGTTTTAACTAAAACATATATAAATTTAATATGGTTTCCACAATTTGACTCAAATGAAACGACTGGCACGTTTATTCAACGCATTTACGGAATGCGAGTTCAAAATTTTCATCGATCTAGTTTTGGTTCGCCGACAGGATGTAACGGCGTGCTTATCTAATATTTAAACATGTCAAAAAAACACAGAAAGACATAACAATTGCCGCAAATACTCTTCTTCATCACGTCCATCAAGTATCGTTTAATTCTCCATCATATTGTGTGAGAATGAAATAAAAAAGTATGGAAATGAAAAATGTGAGGAAATTTCTTATCTGGATGCGCAGTTCTAATTTGAACATTTGAAGTTTTCGTAGTTTTACCTCAGAATAGATTCCTATAAATTCTTAAGACCGTACTCTCGTCTATATCTTTTTTCTTCGACACGTCAATCACATAACTGTCATTGAAGTTTTTCGCTTAATTTACGAGAGCTCTGCACCCGTTTCACAACCCTCTGATCCAATCAGCTCTCATTGTTCCGCGTTTCACAAAAAAATTAGCGATTTGCGCAGATTTGCACAAAAAATTCGAGAGTTTTCACTTTTATATTCACAACAAAAAGTTACGTGATTGAGCGCCTTGTCTGTTCGATCAATGCAGTTTTCTCACACTCCCATCGACTCAGCATTCACATTCCCGGATTGCATCTAAGACGACACGAGAACATCTCGAAGACGACTATTAGCTTATCAGTTCGAGTCTATCGCGCTGATAGCAACTAGATGCGCAAACTTACTCTCCTTAAAAAAAAAAAAAAATAAATAAAATGCCGCTCCCGATGGGAGTTGTTCTCTGCGCAACCACAGAGCTTCCAGAGAGAACCGCTTTGATAACAACCCTTAGATAGCGCAACAGTTCCCCCCTCCTCCACTTTAGTACATTAATTATTTCTAACTACTATCAAGAGCGTTATATCACTTGGGGCCTACGACCTTTAGGAATTTGTAATGTACTAAAAGTTTCGGGAAAGTTTAAATGCAGAAATTAGCAAAATGATCAAAACAAGTGTCAACTCTTCTGAATTTAACGCTCTCAACTAATTTGATGTTTATATCGCTTAATGTATAATATAATACATAAACATAAATATCACAAGAACTACTTAATATATCAGCAAGAGTTTCCTATTTAGAATTATAATTATCAGTAGAATACAAATACGTTACCGATCATCTTCGGATACGGCAGGTTGAGGTTGTCCATGATGGCGACAAACTCCTCCAACGATTTCGACAGTCTAGGATTAAGAACCTTCTCCTCGGCCACCGTGGTGACGGTTCTGCCGTTGTAATCGTGTGCCGGGTATAGACGATAATATCGCGGCAGCGTAAAAATCTTCTCGTGAATGGATTTGTACAGGGTCGTGGCGGATCCACCCTGCGCGTCCAAATAATACGATTTGAATAGATGGCAATTACGTCATGTCATAAACCTACGATATATTCGTGACATTACTGTACACGAAAGCCGACGTAAAAAGCACAACAGAACGAAATTACCAAGCGACGCAAAAAGCACGCGCGACACCAGATTAATATGATCGATAAAACCGACTCTTGTGGAATGAAAATCCTATAATATAAAACTCGAATAAAAGACAAAAAAATATTGTTTACACAATTATTTAGGGCTCGCGCGGAAATGAAATAAATTTCAATTACTGCTATTAAGGCTGCGTGTCAAGTATAACAACGTGAAACTGCTCGTTTGAAATATGTCGCCGAGCAAAAATAATAATTTCGGTCGTTCTCCCGCGGTAAAAGGTCGTTTAACCGAGCTTTCGGAGAGGAAAGGAGTCGCGACGCGTTTATAAAATGCACCGGTGCGCGCGGTCGAGCACGATGACGGACGGCTATTCATCACGCGAGTTGCGGAAAAGAAGTCTTTCATATTCTGGATGATATATCGACGTTTACTCGTAGTACGTGCGACACGGGGAGAAAATGTTATTGCGCGCGCGGCTGTCGGCGAGAATTCAGGATGCCGTGCACAGCGACGAGACGGTTCTCGTCTGTTCTCCGCCCCGGCATCGATCGTCGATTAGTTACGACGTTTCAAATAAACGCCATTTATCGACATTCGACAATTATATTGGATGGTGACAACACGCGAAGGGCACTTCCGATCACAAAAAGGCCGTTTGTATTGATTGAACGGCGCCGAACGGTGCAGATGCATCAGATGCAAAGGCGACCTTTTCGCGGAGATTAACGTGTGGACCAATAACCCCGTGAGTACCGGTCGGATCAATGAGATCTTCGTGGAGAGTCCGTCTCGTCTCTCATATTCCAGAATTATCGCACTTTTTTCACGTTTGGATCTTTCAAAGTGATATTTCTATGAAATTAATTAAGAATTCTTTTTTGCAATTTTTTAAATAAAAATATTATATATATTTGTTTAATTTCAAAACAAGTAGCTAAAAAAAGTGCAATAATTCTAGTTCACGTTTTTGGAAGTGAATTAGAACCACACGACGTTAGCCACATGCATACGAGAGCTTGCGTGTTCTCTGCGGAAGAATAAATGCGATTTTCAACTCTGCGAGAACTTTGCGGAGTCATTCTGGCCACAGGTTTAACGCTGAACGTTTTAATTGTAAATTTTATTCAATGGTGAGACTTTATTTACAACCAAATTTTGCGATTAATCAGCCATCAACCGAGGAATAATGACAAAATACGGTAAAATAATAACATAACGGTTTTGAGAGAAACATATTGTTCAATTATTTGCTCATACACGACGTGAAAATTGAAAATTTTCCTTTCACATTTGTTCCTGTTATAATCGTAAAGAAGATAATGTGATAAAATAAAATTGCAATACAAATTCTTCGCTTCTCGGAACGTGAAAAGATATTACGCCATTTTTCCATTTAAAGGCGTACATGTGCGACAAGAACACGAATTACATGCGGTAACCACGTGTATCCGCAAAAATACGAGATTTTTCCAACGAGTTTCTCCGGCAGGATGTACACACATACTCTCTCTCCTCTCTCTAACTCTCACTCTCTCCTTACCTGAAAATCAGTTCTGCCACATCCCCGTATCAAGAGTGCATCACCCGTGAACGCGATTGCCTGCTCATCGCAAACGTACGTGACGCAACCTGCGCAGATCAGATGGAATATTTACGATATCATGCTTCGCCTCACACGACCGTCATCCGGCAAGCATCGTGTCGTTTTTCGGACTGAAATATATTTATCTCTTCGCGGCGATTCGCTCTTCGTAATCGGCCGCTACGATAAATTGAGTTCTCGTTCGTCAGCTCGTTCATCCTATTTGCGTGCGATATCGCGTTCAGCAAAAACGAGAGAGAGAAAGAGGAAAAAAAATAAAAAGAAGCTACAAGCAGATATATATTACGTTCGCTAGAAAAATGTCGAATAGCCGTACCTCTCTACCCGGCGAACAAAACCATTTATATATTCCGAGCAATGTAAAAATGGGATCAAGAGCGAAATAATGAAAACGTTAACGCGCGCAAACACGTCCAATAAATTTCCAATTATAAAATTACAACAGCAATTTTTTTAATGAGTTTTACAAAGACCAAATTAACAATTATCGTTACACGTATATATGTTAGAAATGTGTGTGCGTGTGATAATTTTATAATTACACAATAATATGTAATATGTAAACATCGGGGAAAAAAACAATCACGCATTTATTGTTGTAATACCTTATGTAATAATTATAAAAAAACAAAAAAAAAACTATCGTATACGTAACGATTTATTTCTGAACGCACATTGATGATTAAGCAACGATTTTCATCATTAAATTACAATGAGTTCTGGAGTTGAAATGCATTGCACATCAATCCAAGTGGAATCGTTTGCACGCTTTATCATCCTCGATATACGCGAACATAACTACTCCACAAAATATTTTCCCTTTTTCGTGAAATACTCGCCACATTTAGCTCGAAGGATCGGAGAAATTTCTAGGAATTTAATCAGCATCATTTAAACTCTCTTCACGTGTGGGAATGGAACCGAATATCCGACCCGTGGATATTTAATGCACGTTTCGCGTATTCGGCACGAAAAATCCGAGCTCGTGATCGAGCGTGGCTCGATATAACTTAGACTACACACCCCCCAGGATTTCGCCCTGGACAAACGATTGAATCGCGACGAGTAGCGCGAATCTGGCACGATCGATAAGAACGGCCATATCCTTTTTTTTTGTCGTAAAAAAACAACTCCCAGTAGTGCATCTATACACGTACGTGTACATGTTACCGGAGAGCATCCTCAAGGCTATATATAGAATAGACCAAGCGTTAGAGGCCAAATTGGGAAGAGAAAGCTGTTTGTGACACTGCCAAAAGATTAATAGTTTCCGCGAGTTACCAGATAGATTGAAAGTTTAGACTGTCTTTTTCTCTTCCCATTGTCTGAAAAACGTTTTGCTTTTGAGCTATATAATAGGATATAACGTTCTCTGAGAATAGATACGTAACAGAAGATACGTCATTCGTTATTTAATTAAAAGTAGCAAAAATATATTCGATTTGCTTTTGTTTTTGCGAAAAAATCGCGTTTTAATTAATTCGGTTAATTAGTTTAAGACAAATTTGTAATCTCTTGCGTGCGCTAATAACAGAGAATCCCAAGACACTCTGTAACAAGCGAGAGCGTCGTTTCTTAATGATAAAAACGAATACTGACGGTTCTAAGAATATGTGCAGTAAAAAAGAAAATTGCAAGCACAACCTTGCAGCTACAATTTCCTAGGTGGAGAACAACTCAAGTTAATCACTCGAGAGACACTATTTCACACGCAACACGCATATGAAGTGCAGGACAACGCGCGCGCCCGCGCGCGGCGCACTTTCTTTTAAACGTGCAAAAATAATAAAGAAGAGACAAGATAAGAATACGAGACGAAAGAACGGACAAAACACGGAAACATGTAGACGATATTTTGATTCTTTTTTGTGGATATTGTGAAAAGCTAGAAAATGTTTGTTTGTGTCACGTAAACTTTTCATACACGTTCTTATGTTTTTTCTCTTTTACCTTCATCTTGATTCGCGTATACACAATAGAAAATATTGAGTCAACGATGTATTTTTAAATGCAGTTTCTTAAGCGTTCACACGTCTTCTGCTCTCACAGATCGATCACGTGTCGAGACAGACGCGCATTATATCCTTGATCTTTTTAGTCCACGTGTAAAATATACGCCCCCTCTTCTTCTCCGTCACCTTCACAGAAAAGTATTTTGCCACTTTTCTCGGCGCGCGTCTTAATTAATAAAATAATAGACCGGGCGAGCGTGCCGGGATCGATCGCGCAAGAAATCCACTTTGATACCGCTTGTGAGTTGCGGGCTTTTGTTCAGTAACTTATCGCGTTATACCCCCGAAACTTTCGTTATGTCGCTCGAAAATTACGGTTCTTGTATTCCTCGCAGCAAACGCATTAAAGAATTGCGCTAAACCCGATTACTGAATGCATTACGAAGATTTTTGCGAAATTATTACACCTACGTGGACGCCACGAGCTCGGCGCGTTGTATAAATGTAAAAATATAAAAATTTGATGTAAACTTTTAATACATTTAAAATTAAAAGTTTTTGAATAAAAATTCAAGCTATAACGTTTAAAACATGTGTATACTGAAACAATATTAAAAAGCAAAAAAGAGGATAAAGTAATGTTGAAAAATGGAACGGGGATGATAACAAGGAAAATCCGAAAATTCATTTTTCATTTGCAGCTCAACAAGACAACGATATATATCATGTACGTATACGTATATATCGTAACGCGAAATAGCTCGCGAAACATGTCGAGAAAACGCTGGAATCCACGTATGTATCAAATATGATACACTATGCACTTAGCCCTTTATAGGGCAACGCTGCGCTGTATTTTACCACTCCATGTGGCTGACACATAGGCGATGGTAGGATGCCTAGCTAAATGGGCAGCGGTATAATATTTTACTGCTCGTAAAAAAAAAAAAGCAAAAACGGTAAACCTACCATTTTTGGCAAAAAAAAAAAGAGACGACGTTGTCTGTTCTTTCTCCGGCAAACATTTCGTGTGTCGTGATTAGAAGTACCAAATTTTTAAGCTGTTTTCAAGTTTCCGTCTTAATAATTTTTAATAACACACAGTGTATAAAATAATTCGTAAAATATCGAAAACTTTGAACGCAACACTCATTGGACATATTTTTAAATTGTAAAAGAAAATAATAGACGATGAACGAGAAGTAAAAAAAAAATCAATTTAAAAAAGAAAGAAAATCTGACCTTCGGTGTGGCCCGGGGTGGACACCACGTTCAGACGATGTTTGCCGAATTGCACCTGATCATACGGCTCCAAAACTATGTCCGCCTCGGCGCCGCTGCTGCGCGATATCATGGACTTGCAACCTGGCAGCAATAATTTCAGCCGTCCTGTGCCAGTGATGTGGTCCGCATGCACGTGCGTGTTCACTGTAAACAACAAGAAAGATTGCTGCACGGAGAGAAAAGACGCTAGTCACCGTTACCGTAAATGCATAATCAATAAAAGCCGCGATCGCAACGCTGTATCATGCTTTACGTAAAACGCGCTACGGTGCATTTTAAAATTCTCGATAAATTGTTTTCAACGTTTGAGAGAAATAACACGCGATATTGTTCATAGAATTGTGAAATTACTTATAGCATATACAATTGAAAGATTTTCATACAAAAATTCACTAATAACATACATTAACATTAATAAATAACAAATTGAAGAATTAAGATTTAAAACATTTAATGTTAAAAAAACCTACGCGATATAATTACTTGAAATGAATATCCGAATATAGGAAGAGACACAATTCTCTTTCTTTCTCTCTCTTTTTCGTTATTATTTTTAACATATTTCTTAATATATCTATATACAAATACATACGCAAATAATTAAATTACATTAAATCTATTAATTTAATTAGCGACTATACTCTTTGTACATACAAGTGAATTACAAACAACACGCACAGTTTTACAGGAGAGGAGCGACATTAATAACGGCCGCATTATCGGAAAATAGAGAGAGGTGTATTATGGAAATGTTCGTTTGTTCGGGACAGAATTGGCACACACAGAGAACTTCGCATAAACAAGTGCATACGTTCCACTTAGCCAAAGCGATCCCTCGCAAAAACCACTTCGCGGTCTGATATAGCGCAATAAGTAATAAGGGTAATCCTATTAACCCTTTTACACCCTAATTTATGGCATCACAACCTTCGTCTCTTCTTGCCAAACTCTAAGTCCCGTCATTAAGGACACGAATTTCGATAGGAAAAAGCTAATATTGATGTTGTTATAGATGTCGCGATTTTTTAGATAGATATGTATGTATACATAAAATTAATATAAATAAAATTGCGTTAAAAAAACAAGAAATATACATTTTCGGCTGTGTAAGACAATATATTTTTGCGTATAGATAATATATATTTTCGTAATTTCAACACGAGCTTTATTGTAGATTAGATAATGAGCACTAATTGAGGATTAAATTAACTTCAATACAGATCCACCCACGCGAGCACCAAGCGCACGATTTATTCGATGAAATAATGCCTTTCGTCGCGCGAGAAAATTATATATATATATGTATATATACAGCAACAACTGCGAAATCAGATCGGATTCCCCTTGAAGTCGAAGTTCTTTATCGAAATTGGGAAAGTTCGATGATATGCCTGGACACGCAGTCCCACCAGGTTTATGGTCCACGGCCGTGTTAACCCCCGGAACAATAGCGAAACTATGCAGGACCTACGACCCACCCTTCGCGGCGGGATTGCATGCCAATTCATTATGAAGTTCGGCAAATATTGGTCGGTTAGTAGGATAGTTTGCAATATAATTCTGCGCTCGCGGCTCGTAAATCACGGCGCGGAACATTGCGTAATTGCCGACACAAATAGATTTTCCGTGATATCAAATAACTAAAATAATACATTTTGTTGTTGCATGTATAGTGTGTATGCGGTTAATTAATTGTCAATTCAACCGTTTTGCGGAAAAATATTAATAAGCTTTAAATCACTGTATTTACATTATACAGCTCTGTTTGATTTTCAAACATTACTTAATAATTATAGACATCATGTTAATAGAACATTATACAATATTATGTTTATATATCAGTTATATCTCTTAATGTCTATGCTAGACAATTTTTGTCAATTGTGCAAAGTCATGTCAAATACCAGAAAATTTCAAAAAGATGTAGAAGACATGTGACGTTTTATAGAAATGAATATCAATCCAACATTTTGCAAACTAATAATATTGTAAAAATAAATGTTAATACGTGAAAATCTAGCATATTAAAATTATTCAATAATGTCTCGTGTAGTTGTTGATTCAAACTTGTTCATTTTTAGTAATTTGAGATATCATAGTCTACTCTAGTACACACGTTAAAAGATTTCAACAATTTTAAAAATAATACAAATTTAATTTGAAAAAGACTGAATATATTTTGCACATGACATATTAGTTTATAAAGCTGATATATACATAGATCTTTAGTTCAACAATAAAAGTTTCTTTGACGCGAATGCGAATTTTGAGAATTAAATGATCCATTTTTTGTCGATTCTGACAAGTCCAAATTTACTTTGAAAATATATACACACACATAGAGAGAGAGAGAGAGAAAGAAAGAGAAGTTTTACAAGCAATCTATCAAAAACACGCAATCGCGACTAAAATAATATCGAAGTCTATAAAAAATTGTGCGATTTATCTGCGCGTTTCTCTCGATTTTTGCGATATTTATGCACAAGATAATGGACGATAGATTGAAAACTTACAGGCATATCTCAACGTTAATCCCAGTTCCTCGATGATTTTTTTATCGCGCTCCGCCCATTCAACAACCGGGTCGATCAAAATCGCTATCCTCTCGTTGATGTCTGCTAGCAAATACGTGTACGTGCTGGATTTCGGATCAAAAAACTGTAAATTTAACAAATTACTATATTTAGACACAGTAAGAAAGTTTACTTTTACAATAGCGTTGTTTTTATATAATAATTGTTATATTTTTATTACAAACAAAAGTAAATATTTGCATATGTTGAAATAACGAGTTAATGAAAAACAAAACTAAAGTAATAACTGATTTTTATCTAAAAAAACTGAATAAATATGATAAAACATAACGAGATAAACTTGCTACACATGATGCGTAACATATTATATGTGTGATAATATAGTCACACGAAAGAGATTATAATTTTTGTAGAAAACATACTCTTCCAGATAACGATTATATATGCGTATCTACATGTTTCCGGTGTAGGCATATGTGCATTTGCACAGTCAAAATGTTACAGATAAGATAGATAAATGTTTTTACATGAAGAAACATCTATTCATTTGATAACGTTTAGTAGTGTGATAATACACACCTTTTAAGCCTTATCATATATTTTTCAAAATTTCCACAAAATATATGAAATATTTCTGTGTGTTTGTTTTCCAGAATATTAATGTACAACATTCACTAATCTTGTTAGTCTCTGGCCTATTTTTTTCAGATATAATTTGTACATGCAGTAATTGTTTTCGGTAGATTCTTTTTATGTTTTTTTTATTCGATTTCAGTCTGAACTTTTCATAAAAGTAAAGTGCGCGCGTTTGTTTGATGCAAATTCGCAAAAAAAGCGAATGCACAGATATACATATTTATATATTACGGCATGTTTTTTAATAAAAATGTTTCATTAATGTTAAATGGATGCATATTTTTGTGCTGCTTTGATCATTGGAAAAGATGAATTTTATTCAACAATTTCGAAAGTTTCTTTCTTTCATTTTGTACTACCTAATAATAATACAATAAACAAAATTTGTAGACTTAAAAAGTTTGAAATTATACATTCGTCTTTTTATTCAACCATTTACTTTCATATATATATATATATATATATGTATAAACGCTAATACCAATATGTATATCGGTTCTTTCCGGCAGCTCTCCTTACATTTTCTTACAATCCCTTTCCTTCCTTTTATCCCTCGAAAAATCCTGAATACAGACCTGCTCTGTTTTACATACGGCAAATGCACAGCTAAAAAGAACAGATGTTAAAGTGCTCTTTTTCTCTTCCTATATATACGTTCTTGTGCACGATCTTTTTCTGATTCGAACTACTAAACACACGTTTACTTTATCCTAAATGCATCCAAATTTTCACGTAGTTGAAAGAAAGATTTTCGATTTTCTCCTACCTTAAAAATACTTGTGCTTTCTATATTTTCTTTCTTTTCTTCTCTTTGTAAACTTTTACATATAAAAATGCAAAAATTGTTGCACAAGAAGATACTTTATACATCGTTTTATTTCTGTTGATCACGACAGCAATATTACATTGTTTTACTCACCAAGAAAGATGTGAAAATTGAAGCGAGAAAAACTTCCAACCGCTTTCACGATTCTGTTAAAATGGTCAGTAAAAACAAATAACATCGTACACGTCAACTTTACGTATTGTTACACATATAAAATGTGCTGGAAAATTTGCGACTTGCGATCAAAAATTAGCCTTGTACTGAACTGAACTGAAGTGCGAGCGGCCGCCCGTCAGATGACGTTGGCGATCGTGGCACGCAGGCTTTTTCGCGGGAAAACTAGTACTTTTTACACTATGCAATATTCATAGCAGCAACATGAAACTTTTATTGCACAAATATAATACAACCTTTCATGGTTCCTATGTTTCAATTTGCGCAATGCAAGAGAGATTACATTATTCGACGTTATGTGCATGCACGCAAAAAAGAATTGCATATTGCTGCGATGAACATTGCGTAGTGTAAAAAGACCTTTACCTGGCGGAACAGGAAATCCTTGGAGAAGGGTACGCGTTCTGTCAAAACGTCAGACATGGCGCGTGTCCCGATTGTCTTCTGAATTACCGACGAGGCTGCTCGACTGAGACCGCGAATCATAGCGCTTATATTTGAGCCGCACCTACCATCACGCGTACCGACTCACACTGACGTGGCGAGAAAGGAGCGACGCATGTGACACTTCCACGAATGTGTCAAAATCGTAGCCTTACGTCACAAGATTCTCAACTATTGGACGATATTGTGCAACAAGCTGAATGATAGAGATATCTTTGATACGAGCTTATGTAATATTTCTCGCCTTTGCTGAAGCACGGCGGCTCTTTGTGATATGACGCGTAATCACAAACTGCTGAGTCATGAAAATCATTTACGAATAACGCCTCTTGTAAATTGCAGTAAATTGCGTAATAACATCGTCGTCATCGAGCGATACGCGACCATCACGTAGGTGTACATTTTTGAGCTGCAGGTTGCAGGACTTGAGAAACGTATAGTTTATGACCAACTTCCGCCATTTTAGTAGGTAGTTTTTCGCCATCTTTCATCTATTTCTTTCCGGTGGTATACGGGTACAGAGATACTTGGTGTCGATAATTTTAGGAGAAAGTAAGTTAGTTTTACGAACAAAATATGAAAATTTACATCAAAATATATGCACTTAGTTTGTGTGGATTCTATAATGCTCAGGATTTAATGAAATTCGAAAGTTTGAGCGCTCAGAGTATTTATGTTGTGTTTTGCAGGTGTGCACATGGCATTTTACGCGTGGTTGAGGTTAATGTAATTAAATTTTTCTTGCAGATGCCCTCGGTAACGCTAAAAGATGTTGATCAACACAAATTTGTGAAGGCTTTTGCAGCCTTCCTTAAAAAGTGAGTAAACACTATAAAGAATAGTTCGAATATATAACTCTAACCTACAATGTCCATTGTAATGTATCATTTTAACGTTGATAAATATATTTCATGTACTTAATGAAAAATTTATCATTGTATCATTATATTTTTATAATACAATGTAAATTTGTAAAGAAATTGTGTTCTATAACTATGTTTTATACACTTGACAACACTTCTTGATTAGACAGTACAATAAATGATGCAGCATTGCAGAATATAGATTTCTATGTTAAACATGTATAATATTTTGATAATTTTGACTTTGTATTTTATTAACTTCCAGAACTGGCAAGATGCGTGTGCCTGAATGGGTGGATATTGTAAAATCTGCCAAATTTAAGGAACTTGCGCCGTACGACCCAGATTGGTACTACATTCGTTGTGCAGCTCTGCTACGTCATATTTATATCCGTAGCCCAATTGGAGTTGGTGCAGTTACCAAGATCTTTGGTGGACGAAAGCGCAATGGCACTCACCCCAGCCACTTCTGCCGATCGGCCGGTGGTGTTGCGCGCAAGGCTCTCCAGAGCTTGGAACAGCTGAAGCTCATTGAAAAGGCTCCTCTGGGTGGACGTAAACTGACCAGCCAAGGACGCAGGGATGTGGATCGTATTGCCGCTCAAGTTAAAGCGAAGAGCAAAAAACAGCTTAAACTTCAAGAGACAATTGTAATTTAATGTTTTTATGTTCTGTATAATATAACACACATAAATCTTTAAACTTTTTGCATATCCTTCCCTACTTTGTTTAATATAATTTCAATAATTATAAATAAAATCTATAGCATGAGAGAAAATTGATCTGAGAACAGAACTGCAATTATGAAACAAAACTGATTTGAGAACAGAACTGCAATTATGAAACAAAACTGATTTGAATTTTCCGCTTGGTGCGTGTTTCATTGCTCCGCCGTCGTTATCAGCGCCGTGATGCGGTAGCGTCGCTCTTGGTAGCATTCTATACTCTCTGGTGAGCGAAGATCAGTCGCGTGCATGTTGGCAGCGCCAGTGAAATTTCGGCCGTAGACGCGAGCGCCTCGGCACCGACCGAGCCGGTAGTTGGTGCGCGATTGGCTGCAGGATTGGAAGTGCAAAGAAACATCTCGTGGACGCAGCTGCGTACGCGCGCGCGCGTGTGAGTGCCCGCCCGGTGCACTCGTAGTATTAGTGTGTGTGTGTTTACGTGTATATGTGTCGGCAACGCGCGCCAGTGTGCATGCGCGCACGTATGTATGCGTGGTGACCCGCGCTCTCCACCGGGAAAAGAAGAGCGAGCTGCTGCTGCTGCTACTGCTATGCGTCCTCGCATGGCCTGGTGGCTTGCCACGATCATGTCGCGAAAATAATCGCGCCGGTCTCGCGGGTGTCTCTCTGCGCAATTACGGAAAGAGAGACGGGTGATTGCACCGGACACGCTGTTCGTACCTGCCCGTTTGTCTCGTTTTCTTGTACTTTTGTCATTCACTGTTCTCTGTCTCTGTCGCGCACCCTCTCTCGCTCGCTCGTACTCATTAAACTCCCCGTCTTTCTGTCTTTCTTTCTCCCGCTCCCTGTCATTCGTCGCACCGGGACGACGACGTTTTGTACCGTGCGTCATAGCAAGGAAAGGCGGAAAAGGTGATTCGGGGTGTCCCGCGGAATTTATGGTGAGAGAGACGCGACTGAAGTGAAGTGAACGGTGTCCACGGAGTGTGAAGTGCGCGCGATCGGTCGCCAACAACGACGGGCTAGCAGCGAGGGGAAGCCGCGGTAGCGAGAAGAGATCCGTCGAAGGGACAGCTCGGTGTGCAGCTGGGTGTTTGGCGGTGGATGGTGGGGTGGACGGCGGGAGACGAAATAAGTGACAGAAAACAAGAAAAGGAGAAAAGATGCCGGGCCTAATCGCCGTAAGCGAGTTCGTCGAAGAGACGAGAGAGGACTACAATTCGCCCACAACGTCCACCTTCGTCTCGCGAATGCCACAGTGCAGGCAGACCATTACATCCCTCGAGGAGGTGAGTAAATGACAATATAGCAACACCACCATAACGGTAGTCCCTATAAACAATAAAGATCAACAGAGATCTCGCTCATATATTCTCTATCTCGATCTTTGCTAACAAAGCAAAATGACAAAAAGTCAGCTAATGAACGATTAAGTCTTGGAGTGGGCTGATATTTTTGCTCACATTTGTTCTAATTTGCTACATTTATTCTACGACCATTCGACCGCGTTTCTCTCGCTAGAAAATTCTCGCAACTGTATTTCTGCCTTGATTCTCTTCTGTTTCTCTTTCCCATCTCATCGAATCGTCTTTCCCGCTCTCTTTCTCTGCGTTAACCATACCGGGTCGCGATCGGTGGTCGCGCGCGTGTTACTTCAGTGCGTGGGCGTGTATGTTGTGTAGAGAATATATACTGGGAACCTCTGCCCGTCGTCCTCGGTCGATCCTGTCCGCGTTGACACTTGTGACAATTCGTATATGTACATATAATGCTTGAATAATTAGAATAAGTTGATATTTTTGTACTTTGTCATTCAGATTTGTTTATATATATAAACAAAAAACAATTATTATTTTTATTCGCATGTATTTATTTTGTTTGCACAACGCTCTTTTTCAATTAATGTAAAAATTTCAAAACACTTCGGGATTTTATTTATCTTTTATTATCGTTAACACTTCAAATGCGGAGATGATGCTAATATCGAAGCATTTAAACTGCGAGGTAGCCGGCGATGATGCTATTATTGTCGTCGCACGTGTTTTGAAATCCGATTTTCTTACCAGGAAACTAGCTGCATTATCGACTTTATTCTTCACCGTTCGATGGCTTATTTGCAGTAGTAATGCAATGTAAATGTAGTTTTTTCAGAGAAAGAAAAAACGTTGATTTGATCTTCTCATAAAATACAAATTTCTATATAAGAAAAACATATAAAGAAAAGTATAATCATGTTCTGAATGTACAAAGTTAAAGAGAAATTAAATTAAATGTTAAAAGAGAGTTTCAAACTAAATCTCTTAGATATACATCTATCATCTCTATAATTACGTATTTTCCGGAACGTCATACAAACGTTGTCGTGCTTCCCAATTTAAATGCAGATTTCTCTGCCCGAGTTTCAGGAATCACATATAAAATTGTTACGCGATCTCGAGATGAAAATTTTTCACCGACCAGCGACAAGGCTTTCTCACTACTTTCCTCCCTCTCTTTTTTCTCTCTCTCTCTCTCCCCCTGTATTCTCCTCGAAAGAGACTATGTTCAATATCCACTTTGGCGTGTTGGAATTTCCGGGTCACTCGTTCTCTTCTTCCGTAAAAGCGAATATAAGGGAAAGAAGAAAAAGAAGATGCACGCTTCTTAACGATCCGAGGAATTTTCTCGAGGAGAAAATTCTGCCGGAATCGCAGATCTGGTTTCTCCTCTTCTTTAGCTGAGAGAATCTCTTCCTCGTTCCGACGATGTAACGCAAAACCTTTCGCCGTTATATAGACATGTTGACAGACTGCGACAGGTTCGAGCGTTGCGAAGTTTATCTTGCGATACGGCAACGGCATCTTTACACTTTTTAATAAATGCTTGTTCGCACTTCGAATCTCTCTTCTTGCCATTGCTTGAGATGGCACATATCACAAACTTTTGATTCTCCTCTTTGGGTTTGACAATCAACACTCAATTGTCAAACGTTTAATTTAAAGTCAACTCTTGAAATTGTATCGATTACACGAAGTTTTAAAAAGTCGCGTTATAAAACTGTTACTGTGTATACGCGTGTTAGTTTATAAGATGTTTTGTTGTAAATCAGTCGAACACTTTGTATCACTTTATTTTTATATGATTTATTTGAATCCTTGACACAGTAAATCAAAAAGATCTTGTTAAAAGTAAGTAGATTTATGTCCTATTGAAGTTCTCTTTCGGTCTCTTTCATTTTCTCTCTGTTTTATTATAGTGACGAAAATAGATCGTAACGTGATCTAAAATAGTAAGCGACGCTCGAATTTCGTACAGACGAGTGTTGCAAGTCCCCCTCCGAGTGCTAAAGCGGGAAAGTGGGTGACTCGAAGACAGTCAGGGTCAAGAGTAACTATGTTACTGGATCCGACTCTTTTAATTAATGCATTTAATTAACGAAAACAAAAGTGCTGTCTTTTTGTTGAGTTGAAGTGTGTGTAAAAATCGATGCTGTCTTTTGACGCGTGCTGTTACATTTGAAGCAGACGTTTCCCAAACATTTCTTTCTTCTCGACGACAATAACGGAAGCAGCAACGTCGCGAATGAACGCGTTCTGATTAACGCTGACGATGCAAGGTCTCGCGGTCTCGGTATAGCGTCGAGAAGCCCGACAAAATCTATTACTTTGCATGCATTTGATTATCGGACGAGCGTTAACCGCTCGTAAGGACGTTTTATGTTCGCAGAGGCTATCAAAGTCCTCAGGATTGTAGTTTGGCGAACGATTTAGACCGACAACGGCGTAATCAATTTTGCTTAAGCATGGACGTTGCTTAAGCGTACTCCTTTGAACCCTCGGAGATTGTCTATGTATATTCCGTTATGTATAGCAAAATAAAGGGTTCAAAGGGTTTAACCTTTGGTAAGGGACGATTTCTGAACTATAACTTCACCAAAAGTGTATCATTCATATTATTTATTTATTGAATAAAATACTACGGAAATTCAATTGCAATAATAACAAAACTATAAAAATCATTGGGACTATTATATCCCAATAGAAATATGTGATTTTCGGTGATATACGATTTTTTACGAGAAGATAATTAAAAAAAACACATTTAATATAAAGCACGATCTGTGTCGTGATCCTTATCACGAACACGAAAATGTGATCAAATATAAACGACGGATTAAATGAAATTAATTGAATGGATTGAATTCGGAGAATTGGTACGGACAGGTTGGGTTACTTAAATTGAACTGTGTAGATGAGGTTAAATAGAATTGAAAAATTGCGGCTGTTGATTATAATGTGTTTAAGAGAAATTAACGAGATCCGATATCAACCACGAAACAAATATTCGACAAAATAATTTCGTGGTGTGATAATACAATTGTTATTTAATGAAAATACGTTTCCAAAACCAACTTTAAGGAAATAGAAAATGTAGACGAATACTATGAAAATGTTGACATATATTTGTATTATTTGTAGAACATATAATTTCCTATCTTATATCTATTTAATTTCGATTATGAAATATAACATTTTTGTGATGACTCAATGTTATTCTATGTGGGGACATGTGTTTGTCGCGTAAAAATGGAGTTTATAAGAGAGAACGATCGTTGGATTTCCAGACATGGAGATATGTATTAATTTGGGTCGGGCGACTATATATCGTCGACGCGATTGCGTAGCTTGTTTCCTGCCGAAGATCTCCGGACGACCCAGTTCGTTGTCTGACTTCCGAATGGGGAATTTTAAGGGCCGCGTAATTATACAGCGCGGCCGAGATATCTGCATGCGTTTTACCCATTACGGGTCGGAGCAGGATCGGATACACGATTCCAAGCCGCAAAGCGGATTTGTGTAAAAGGAAAGCTCACCGCAAACTGGATTACTAATTCAATGCAGATAGAAATATATACACTCGTAGCATACATAAAAATATAATTACATAATTGCGTTTAACCACCGCAGTACGCAGTAACTGCGAAGTTCTGTGAAGTTCCGCGTTTAAAAAATAAACAAATAAATTTAATTACATTTAATTATAGTAATGCAAATAGAGAAACATTTCTATAAGGAGTTCGACCTCTTTGATTGAACATTTTAAGTAACTGGTCTTCGTATCTGACGATGTTAACGACGACGGTCGGAAAGTATAATCGCGTGTCGCGTTATGACGCTGACGACGATAAAAAAAAACTTCCTTTCTCTCCACGACTTTCTCTCGGACCGTTGCATCTTTAAGCATTTCCTGTGTACACCACTAATATACCAGAAAAAAACGCGTGGCATGCGTTTAGAAATCGCGTCTGGACATCACGATATCATCTGGGGAAATTAAGCATCGTTTTGAAGAGTTCGTACGAAAGAACGATCGGAAATAGTTTCACATAGAAGTTTATATCAAATATTAAAATGTGTTATATGATAAAAAACTATATAACGATATATACAAAAATTTTCCTGAAAGAACATTTTTCTTCTGAAATATTCGGATTATTATCGAGATAACAGTCCCGACTGCATTTACTACTTCCGCGGAAGGAGCGCGCTCGCGACCTTTCTCGATAGCGTGAAGACACGCGGTATGCATTCCATCAAGATGCAATTTCATGCAAATCGAGCCGCGCCCGCGGCGAAAGCGACCGACTTCTTAATTATCGACGTCTGCCGCTCGTTGTCTCCTGTAATCGCTCTTACGCCATCGCGTAACAACACCGCGGTATTTTTCTCTTTTGTCTTTTTTTACGAGCTTTTACGAAATACCTGGGCGTTGTTGTGGCGAGATTACGATCGTGCAAGCGATCGTCGTTTAAAGACAGCAGAGGCGATTTCGCGCGCGCACGCGGCGCATAAACGCTCGCGGAGCGTAAACGTCGACAATACGGACGAACGGCCTGCCAAGGACGGCATGCTCGAGAATGCCTTTCGTTCTCTCTGTCGAAGAGAACTCACCTGTGCACCTGTGCGTGCGGGAACCGAGATGTTTTCGATATTTAAATTTATTGATTAAATAGTCAATAATTTTAAATGTCACCATTAATAACAAAAGTGATACTTTTTTATATTTATTTATTGACAGATTTATTAAGAGACAACTTCTCAGAAAATATCGAGATAAATATCGTTTATCACATCTTTCGAAGGAAATTTTTTCTTATATTACACACAGATTTCGAAAGAATAAATTAAAAACTACTTTAAAGCGTTTAATTTTGTTCCGCTCGCGTGATTAAAACGAGAAATTTAATTTTGCTTTTTATTTTCTGTTCTAACGCTTAATTTAACAAGAGAGTTTGTTATTTCCGTGTGATAATTACTTGAAAATATAGTGTTTCGACATTTTCGTTGTGAAAAATATCAACTGAAAATTGCTCGAGAAATTTTTACTTGAAAAATAACTGCAAAAGTGAGATCTCTTCCGTGATAAGTCCAGAATATGATGTGTCAGTTGTCTATTTCTTGTTTCTCGATATTTATTGACAGACGACGGATCTGCGTGATGTATCCGACACACGTATCAATCCGTGAAGGTGATTGAACTTGTTCCCGCGCCGCCGATTTCTGGAATGATAATTCAATTCGCCACGCTTTCTTGAGGTTGTGTTTTAGCCATTTACGTTGGAATGTAATGAGCACTCTCGCTCACTTAACTTCCACGTTGCAATTTGCAATTCTGCTACAGACGCAAAATTGTAACGAAGCCACAACGCGCTGAAATTGATATGCAAAAAGATTTACAAAAAAAAACGTTGAATTTCCGTCGAATATTTGCGTCTCGTTAAATTCCCAATCGTTAAACTCCCATAACCGCACCGAGCGAGAGATGTACATAGAAAAACTGTCGAAATACGAGTTCACAAAAGAAACGTAAGTTCACGCTTGAATATTAAGTAATTTAACTGTGTAAGATGGACTCGATAAAGAAAATAGAGACTTGAATATAAAACTTGTATTACGGAAATTGTGAAAACTATTGGTGACCGTGCATATAAGATTACGATACGTTTTGTCAGACGTAATAAATGTCAGGAAAAACGGTGGTTCCATGTTATCGAGTATCGTTACAGGATAACCGGCTTGCGCTTATCTGAACGGAAGGAGATATATGTATACATGTGTGACTCGCTGCATTTAAAACAGCAGTGTTTGTCAGCTGTAAACATCTCCTTTTGCTTCGCATAAGGTTAACATGACTGACGAGTGAGGAATATCGAAATCCAAGGACGAAGCTTAACGTTTAGAACGCGCGAGATTTTTGTTTTATTGATACGGACAGCTTGTTCTACAGCGTATGTAACTTCTTACGTGTCTTCCTGAAATATATGCGTTGAAGGAATTATAAACTTTTAATATTATCACGCAACATCGATATCATGAACTTTTCCTTGGAAAATTGCGTCGAGATTTATTGCAGTGCGATATTTTATTATATCTCTCGCGATAAAAGTGTCTCTACGTCATTAAGACAGTCCAATCTGTTCCCACATTTCAGACAATTCACTTTATTTTTAGCCACAAGAGTCTCTATCGTGACATCATACCGGCGTATTTAACTTATTCTCACTCGGTCACTCCGGATGTTGTGCAATACTATTTACTTTATGTATGTGAGCGTTACATAAATTAAATAATATTGATGTTTTCCACTTCGTATAAATAAAAAGTCAACGCAAACATTAGTTTAGCAAACTTGCGTGAAAGTTCGTTCTCCGCCACGTGCGAAAAACACATGTGGCAGAAGTGAATCCACGCGGAAACGCGCATGATATCGTTCGACGGATGAGAAAACGAAAAGATTCTTAACGCGGAACGGATTATAGTGAGGAAGAAGATGAGCTCAGCGGTGCATTTTTCTAGTACAGCACCGCAATCTAATTCTGGCTCCATTGTGTGCACACTGTTTTCCAACAATACAACACCAAGCGTAAATTATGAAATCTACTTTCAAACACAAAAGAAGAAAAATCAGCTGACGTTTTTCCATTACAGTTTCCGAGTTTGCCGTTGATTTTTACCTCACAATCATATATTAAAGAAGATTAATAATTGGAAGAAAGTAAAATTAACTATATTTGAGAAGAATTTAAATATTTTGCATTGTCGCAAAAAAATATTTTTTTACTTTTTCATTAGTTCATTGTCCGCGAGAAATATAATGAAGAAAGAAAAGACGACTCTTATGGCGATATTAATAGAATTAACTTATATGCAGCAAGAAAACTTCTTATCTCGCGGAGGAATATAGTTAGTCGGCTCGACAATTTGCATTTACGACTCATAACTGCGCTGCTAGCTATCGCGTCTCGACGCCGAACAAGAAACATCGCGCGAATACGGAAGACGTCGCAGGGATAACGCCCCAGCAGCCGGTATGAATGTTGTTATATAGATTTATAGAAAATCGATGTCATCCCGCGTGTCCGCGTCGCATCCTCGCCGGAAAGAGACGAGCGTTCCGAATAGATTCAGACAACAGCACTGAAGTCGACAGCCGGTTCGGACCAGACACGTCACGGTCGTCTCTTTTCCGGTACTTCAGAAAGTTGTGCACGATCTTTGCCCTCTGACATCTGTCGCTTCATCGGACCAAAAACTTCGAGCCGTAAAAACGTCGTCGAAACTGATATTGCGTGTTACATGAGGGAAAAATTTAGTTTCGAATAAATATCAAACTCTAAAAAATGTATTAGGAAATAAAAATGTTTTTCGACCATCTGACAAAAATATCGAAATGAAATGACTCCTCGGAATGACTTTCTCAAGCCAAAAGTCCGTAATACATATGTATATACATATATCATACAATTCCGGTCTTTGCTCTCTTTCAATATACGAAAACGATCCGGTGTCATTATATATATCTGCATCGAGGAAGCATTTCTCACATGTAATTTGGTGTAATTCAATTCCAGGCTCGATCGTCTTTCACCGCACAATTCTCGGTCACAAAGAGAGAGTGGTCGTTTTTAACCGTTAGTCGAATAGCATTAATTTTTCTGCAGAAGAAGAAGGAATAAAAGAGAGATGAAAAGCATCACGCGAATTGTACGGTTTGTTGCATCGACGCATTTATATCTTAAGGTTTATTATTAGATTGCCACACACTCTCTTGGCATAGACGACGATAACAGTCCCGCAAAAAAACCACTCAAACGAGATGCAACGTGGAAACAGAAGTAATCTGTAACTTGAAATATACAAGAAATAAATATACGGAACTCGTAAAGCTAATTTAAAATGTAGAATATTGAATTATATCTGAAATAGGTGTATTTACAAAATTAATGTTCGCAAATTGATTTTATTATTATTTTTTTTTTACACACGTGTCTCCTGCCGAGTCTCATCACTGAAATGTCAATTGGCAATAATCGGCGAACATATAGGTTTCGATCGAACATAATATATCTAGCAATAAAGAAGTAATTTGCGCGCAACATCCTCGCAGCATTCCAAATCGATTTCGGACCATCGCGTAATTGAATGTTAAATTAGGCGTTAACTGGATGGTTGCAGTTCGATATGCATGAGAACGAAAGTGGGAGAGTCGACTGTACAACATGCAAATCGAATTGATTTACATAAATCTGCAATAAAATACTTTCGTGCTCGTTCTCTCTCTCTTTCTCTCTCTCCATTTCGAATACAAGTCGAATGAATGATTTGCGAAAACATTTAACATGAAGTAGCGCTTCGTGTTGATAAGAGCGTGTTAATAGTTAATTTATCATCGTGTGCTCTTACAATTCGTGAATTAGAAATGTTATCAAAAAAACAATACAATTTTTAACTTAGGTACATATAAATTTTATACAAATCGCGTGAACATATCAAAATTGTAAATGTCACGTTTATTTTAGAAATAATTTTTTGTTATACCGATATGTTAAGTGTTTTAACCTCTTGGTTTTTACAGGGTTTAGAGTTTAAACGCTTAGCATGTACATCACCGGATGGCATTAGTATTCCAGCGTTAATCACCCCAGAAATTACCATGGCAGTGCAAATATTCTAGATCGTTCGAGGTGCTACTATTTCCCGTTATTATTCATCGTTATTATTCATTGTGTGTTTTGAATACGTAATAATGCAATTTAGTTGTAAACAGCAATCGCTTTTTAACACTTGTTTACGAAAAACACGAGTGCATTATTATAATGTAAGCAAGATTACATTTTGACATTTTATTTTTTTCAGTAGAAACTAATTTCACGTATCGGATCAAATTAGTTTCTACTGAAGTATGACTATTTAGTATTTCTCATTTTCTCACTTAAGTTTTCTCTGTTTGACGTTTTTTGCGCTTTGAAATTTGGTTCGGATTCAATGGCCTCTCGCACAAGTATCCCCTTGTCATTTTCTCCGGGATCGAACATTTCCCCAACATATTAACCCTTCAACGGAGCGGAAACGTGAACACGCTTTGATACCGACAATTTTTTTTTTTTTTTTTAACGCGAAACAGTGCGCATGAATTTTTCTTTGAGCGTTTAGCTGGAAACTCCGACGGCTAATAAGCCATGAAAATACGAAACGTTGCCCAAGATGGCTCCAGGAATAAACTTGTGCACATGTTCGCGAGATATGCACACAGTTACAAAGTGTATACGGTGGAAACATTTGTAAAAAGCTATCTTAGATGATACAAACAGAACAGCTTTTGTTAGTTTTAAGCTTCTTTATTTTGTTTACTTTATCTGTTTTGAAATACATATTTCAAACAAACAGTTCTATGCTATATCTGTCAGTTTTAATAAAATCAACCTAAAAATACATTTTTGATTTTTAATTTTAATTTTTTTTTTATTTTCTTATCGCGGGCAGTCGGTTAGTTTACGCCAACGTAATGTAATGCGCGACCGCCAGACGCGAAATTCGATCCGTTACATTTTTTCGCCGAAGAGTAACAGTCGCAATCGTGCTTCATGCACCATTGTTAAACAGATGTGTTGGCGCACGGTGCGCATAGTTCCAGTTGGTGTGCGTGAGCTTCTCTACCCCGGCTCGTTCGAGTCTCTGGAATTCGCGGACGCGACGTTCTCGCTATTGCCAGCCAGGCTGCATTCCGGCGGCGATCGGCGAACGTGTGTAATAGCCACGTTCGCAAGCGAGAAAACCGCCGCGGGAATCATTTTCAGGTCGTACGCAAGTTTATTTACCTGGTAACTAAGCGGACGACACGACGTGAGACACGTCGCTCCGTCATTTTTGTAACGCGCGTCAGACACATGCGACTTGCTGTAGGCAACGTTGTTAGAGATTTTTAGCACTCGCGTAATTGCGTTACAATCTTGCCGATCAACTTCTCCGCGAGTTTTGATCGTAATACTTCCGCTTGGCGACATAAGATCGCGTTACATCATTTTATAACATCCACCGCAATGATAATGTTCTTTTTTAATTTAAAATAATTTTGATAAGACAATACATGTGACAAATTAAATCGTATCCTTCGGAGTTACTCTTGCTTCAAATTCGTCATAATGCGTCCGAGCATATTTTCCTTCTATACGCGAGTTTCAGATTTACGAGGGAAGAAAGGCGCAATTACATCACGCGTAATATTTTCATGTCGCGACGAGAATATTACTCGCGTGGAATAGTACTCAGAGAAGCATTTAGCACCCTCTAAAAGGTGATAACACGGCGTTAGAGAAGCGGGCACGCGACACGATGGGAAAAACCGGGGATCATTAATTGCGCTTACGCGCGCGCGCGCGCGCGGTGAGGTCGTGCGTAAAGTGGGATCGCGCGCGCGGTTTATCGTTCAAAGCTATACAAAAGGTGTTCTTCTCAAATGAGACGTGCGAGAAAAATGCTTTTCACAACGTGTTACACTTACCGATACACATATGTATTCGCTCGACGGATCGAGTGGATAATAAGTGGATGGAGGCGCGAGTTGAGGGAAAGTTTTCCTGTTGTGAGGACTTAACGAGGACTTTGCAATATCGTCTTCGGCTACAACGTATTTTATATTTTGTATTGCAGCGCAATATAGAAGATAGTTTCGTAGTTTATTCCCCTTCAATTTTCCGATGCGCGCGTGTTGTACACGGAATACTCTTTCTCGTGCGGCAACTCATCTAGTTACCAACTTTGCATTCAATTTAGCAATATAGAAATACAGAGAAAGATCCGATAAAATCTGCCGAGCAACAAGATGTCGGTTGTAACCGAAAGATATTGGTTTGATGCGCTTTGAGCATATAGAGTTAATTAACAAAATACGCTAATACCATTGACACTTAATTTCTTAATTGATTATGAATAATAAAATATATAATGTAGTGAAATGTATAATGCGACAATAAATTAAAATATTAGTCATGTATGAGTAATACCTATGATGACTGATATTGTTAATTACTCGAAAAATTCGTTTGAAATAGAAAAGATAGAGCTACATCATTGCGATCACGTTAGGTCGCTTCCAGAAGTACGTATAGCTTTTATCTTCTCTCAGCCATGTGAAACCGAGGCGATCGATTCCCCGAGACACCCAGTATACGACGACCATGTGCTGCCGGCTTCTCTGCCCGGCAGCGTAACCTTTGCGTATGTACGCATACCCGTACTCATAACGTGCATTAATTAGCGAGAGAGGCAATTAGTCGGACACGAGTGTACGCAGGCACTCAGATGCCATCGCAGCTAATTACTGCCCGCTGGGACGCGTGCCTGTCTTCGATTCCGCAAGAGACACATGGTCGAATCATACGGTTCGGATTGAACTTGAAAATAAAAACTCACTTTAACAATATACATTTGATTATTTATAAAATAACACATGTTTCGATTATAGGAAAAAAAATTCCTTTCTCTCATTTCATGCTATAAATGTACACACACAAATAAAAATCATATCGTGAAACGCCTCTTCGATAAATTCTCATTTATCACAGTATGTTTTTCTGGTTTCTCGCATTTATCATGATACGTCATATAATTCTATTCTGTAATGAAATTACAGTTTTTTTGTACGACACAAGAAAAATACATTTTTCTTCTACTACGTTTTTACTTCAGAAACAACAATCTGTGTGAATAGGATATTTTGAAAATAAACATCAATATGAATTGATATAAACTACTCCTGCTAGAGCCGAGTACCTTGACAATGTACCGCTTACCTGAGTGCGAGCGTGTGCGCAACGTAAAGGACCCGCATCTCAGAGGGGCATACACGTACACACACACATACACACAGACAATTTACCTTCCCGGTCCCAAGTCGCGGAGAGAGAGAAAGAGAGCAAGGCAAGGAGGGAAAGGGGCCGAGAGAGTGGAGAGTTCCGGACGTAGAGGTAGAGAATCCTGATCTCGGTGAAGCCGAGAGTCGTTTTGTTGTGCGAGTTCGTGCGCGCGGCCTTCTCTGAGAGGCCTCAAGGACGGCGAAACGCATCGTCGGCCCGAATGCCGTAGGAGAGAAATCCGGCAAGGCCGACCGGCAACGCGCGTATTCTATTTCTTCCACTTGGAGTTTTTTTTTTTCAATCACGCCCATGCGGACGAAAATAATTGGACATGACAGACGCAACGATGCGCGTATCACGCGCATTGCATTCGCACGCGGCTCTCGGAATTAACAATTAAACCTAAAATATGAGATTACAAAATAATTACAAGTTGAATTATACTGGCGCTAATTTGATTTAAAGATAACGCTAATGAGAACAACAGCATTTTATTATTGATAAATATGTGTGAGATGCGTCCGATTTTTTTATCAGTTGCAGTAAAAAAAATCAACAGATTTATATGAAAATTTTGTTTTTACAAACTAGCTAAAAAAAAGATTATTTTACTTTTTCACAAACGATATTGCCACGTGTGCTACCGATATCGTTGATAGTCTTTCCGCGTATAACCATCAATATTCCCGATATTGCTTTATCAATTTTAAATGATCTGGAAATGCCAGATCCACGTATCTCACGCCGCGTGCGTTTCGATATTATTAGAAAAAAAATTTGCGCGAGATAAAAGTACACGCCGTAAATGGACACTCGGACATATAATAGCATCGACAAATGGATGTCGCCGATAATTGCGCGCGTTTTGCAGCGCACGGAAATACCGCAACCGCTGCACTCTCTGTTCATTACTCGCCGCGCATTAAATTTATTCGCCGCGTCGCGTCGCATCGCGCGTTAATCACGCGCGCGTTCCTCGCGTTTACTCGCTCGCTTATTAAACCCTTATCGGTATGTGTCGTCGTCGGGCGGTGCTATTTCAGTATAGCATCCCTGGCGTTTTTATTGCGGTCGCGCCGCGCAAATTCTTCCTCTCTCATCGCGTCCAGACGCCCTCGATCATCGCGCGGCTCGATCCTTTTCCTCCATTTTCTCCTCCCCTTTTAGATTCTGCATTATACATATTTTTCTATCTCTCTCTCTCTCTCTTTCTTTTTCTCTCGCTATCTCTCTCTTTCGTTTCGTTTTTTTGTTTTTGCTTCAACCGGCTCGCTTCCAGCGAGAGATAGCCGGTGATCGATCTCTTGTTTCCGTTTAATTAATTTTACGCTTCTAATGTTTTTTGTATATAAAACATAGATATTGATAGTGTTTTATTTCAAAGTTAAACGATGCCGGATGTTATTATAAACATTTCTACAGTTTATACACATGTACATATTTTTGTAATTTGTTTTATGTGTTCCTTGTACAAAGAATGCACCATCTGTTAACTTCATACCGTAAAAGAACTCCATGGGGGGTGTCCATCTATTCTTTTTTTCAACATTTTTTGACCATCCGTACTTCACACGCGTTGTCTCGCCTCGCTTCTATTTTTCTTTTCCTGTCTGCTCTCAAATAAAATACCCTGCGACCGTGAACGCCGATTTGGCCCGACGGGATGCGACAGCGAGGGCGTGATGCAGTGTACGAGGCAGGTGATTCAGCCGTGATAAAAGAGCTAAATATATGTCGCGTGGCGAACACCTCAGCCATTGTCACGTGAGAGAAAATAAACGAGCAAGATTTTCGGGCGACTGCGTTGTTCTTGCGTCACGTTTTAACGCTAAATACGCGATAAAATATACATCAGAGGGAGGTATAACCATCTTACGAGTTAATCTTTCATTCGCATGTTTACTCTCCGCTCCATTTGTAAAGCTGACGGAATGGGCTCGTAAAAACCATGGGGTTCTGACCGGATGTCCGGGTTCACGTATCCGTGACAAATTCGGGTGAAAGACTCACAGTACACAGCGCCTCGGATTTTTATGATCCTCTTACAAAAGAATACAATACATGCAGGAAATTTGACTATAAGTAATTTTCTCAAAGCTCGATAATAAAACTCGCGCGACTGAGAACTGAAAATGCAACTCAGCATTGTCACAAGTGACGTTTTTATCGAGATAAATGTGATAAAAGATAAACCTCGCGCATATGTGTGTTAAATAAATAAAAACGAGTTATGGAAGATCATGAATAATCTTATCGCAATGTTTATTTCATTTCGTACGCGCGCTACTTAAAATAATTAAATCGTAACGAGGTTTCATGGGTATTTCTTATCGAAAGAAACCATCAAATCGTCGTTTACTTTTGGTGCTTGCACGATAGCGGTTGCTACATAAACATTGATTAAATGCGAGATCGATATATTGAGTAACAGGCTGACTCACAAAACTTGGCGAATGTGATGTGAGAGATCGTCATTTGTTTACAAACTTGCAAATTTCGTCGTCACATCATCACCATCACATTTCTGTTTCAGACCTTGGACTTCGACAGAGATGGTCTCACGAAACTGAAGAAGGCTATCAAAGCTATTTACAACTCCGGAAACGGTAAGTCGTCCTAAAATTTTTATCTCGTGAACACACACGTTTCTTGCCAAAAAAGAAAAACATCTCGTATTGCAATATTTGTATACAGTTCTTTTGTGTACACAGAATTGTTTCAATTACTTCAATTTGTCAATTAGTTTAACATTATCCGTCGATTTGTCTGGATTTTATTTCATCCGAATGGAGAGGTCATGCTTGATGTCAACATCCCCTCTAAAGAGTCTATAGACCCGGGACTGAGAAACCCCGAGCTGTGCACTGACTTTTACGAGTCGGTTTATTCGCCAGCTTTCCGCCACTTT
Source organism: Pseudomyrmex cubaensis (assembly GCA_014825685.1). Classification (NCBI taxonomy): domain Eukaryota; kingdom Metazoa; phylum Arthropoda; class Insecta; order Hymenoptera; family Formicidae; genus Pseudomyrmex; species Pseudomyrmex cubaensis. The sequence continues at coordinate 41,690 of QVOA01020051.1, forward strand.
TCCATCGGGCAGACAGATCGATTTCTCTGGCGCCTCCTTTGTTTCCTCAGCCAGACTATTCCCCGCGCAAGAGTCCGGGGGATAGGGTGGGTCTTATAATTCTGAATGCCTCACATTCTGGAATCTGCGATCGGCATCTTTACGACTGCACAGTTATACTTATTCACGTTCCTCTCAGCAGTCTATAAACGAGCAAATCGATAGCATGTTGTTCACGTAGATTACATCGTATGTGTGCACTATGTATCGCTGACATAGAACGTCGCAGTTATCAAATCGCGTCATTTATTCATATATACAATATGGTACATGATATGCGCTTGATATATGAAATCATCAAAGGAATGCTTTGGAAAATATTCGTGTTATTATTTTTCGTGATACAAAACAATGTTTCTTTTTTTTTCTCGCACAAGCAGTTCGCGCAGACGCTTGTTGAAGCAAACCCAAAGAACATATTAAAGTACTTTGTAAAAACTGAAGTAAAAGTATTATACATACATATAACGTTGTACATGACTTTGTCATCGACTTTTATAGATAATAATACATTGTTGTCGTTACCTTCCTTGAACGTGTATTAAATAAATAGTGTGTACTTATATACATTTTATATAGTTACGTAAGTGGCTACCGTAAGTTGAGTAATCGCGTCAGCATCAGCCTCGTTAGTAAGAATAGAGGCAATATATTTTTTTACAGATATTAAACATTATATAATGTATTACACAATTAAGCAGACGAGAAACTAGAAAAACCGAGAACTGATTTGACCGTTTTCAGCGGGAATAAATGAGTGGCAGCGCATACCGCGCCGCGTTCTCTCAGATTTATTTATTTTTTTCGTTTTTCTCTGAACTTGACTTCAAAACTCGTCGGGCGATCGAAAGATTCTTCAAGCTAGATCAGACTAAGCTGGTCACACAAGACCAACCGCTCTTCACAAATATTTTCTCAGCGTGAAGCAAGCCTGAGCAAACACGGCGGAGATGTTGTTCTTGCTGAATTGAAGATTGAGTTATAGATCTTTCGTGACGCAATGAGCAGATAGTCGCAAAATTGCTTCCTCTAAGTCGCGAAACGTCGCTGAAGACCTCATAACCACGTGAACGTAAGGATTCTAGCTGTAATCGTCGGGAGTCGCGAATAGTCTGTAATTATATCGCGTAATGGGAATATACCTCGTGGGAGCCTGGCATTATGAGATTGTTTTTTGATGAGAGCTTTTATTTCTGCCTTGGTCCTTAAGTAGGACAAGCGGTGATGACAGACGTGTAAGATTCAAAATAGTCTACATTAAATGATAATTATCACATCAACTTGTTTAACATCATTGTTTCCGCTAGAGAAAGCCTTAATCGCTTAGAGTCTGATTTGGATCACATTCGGTAGGTTGATGATAGTTTCGGTTATTACATAGATCAGGTTGACAAAACGACGATTTTACGTCGCGTACACGAAATTTAATTTCGTCAAAATTTTCTGTGTTATCTCTTTAGCATTTATAACCCGCTCACCCATTCCACTCTTCATTTACCTTTGTGCTTTGTACAACTCTTTTCTTGCCACAGTCTCTTCATCTTCAAGAAGACTCTCTTGTCTTCACTGTGTACTTCATTAGCTCGTGTAATCGCAGGTAGTCTGCTCCACTCTTTGCGTTTTTTGCTAATAGTCGTCTTTGTCTCGTATCATTTTGTCGCTTATCTTTATTCTTTCTCTAAGAGATTGTTTTGTTAGAAACTTCTAAAAATATATTACGATATCGTCTGAAAATATAATTTCTATGAAATCAGTGTAAATAAAACTAGCAAAATATTTGTTCTTTCGTGTAGAAATCACGTTCTAAAAATTACATATAATATTTTAAATACTTTACAAATATATTTGAATCAAGAAATAAACAATAATTTTCATATTTAAAAATAAGTACTAAATTGTATCATATAAGGCGTAATATAAAAGCAAAATAAAATTGTTTGTCAATATGTCTGCAAGATTTAACAAAAGCTATTATTGAAAATATCGCTCTCGCGCTACTTTCTAGAATTAATAACAACTCACAGAACAACGAACTGGTGTTGCACGCGATCGAGATACGACATGGTAAACGTAGTATACATTCGATCACTCGCAGCGGTGTTGCTTTTTTTTTACGAGTCGAGGCGATTTCCCGGTTATTTTTCACCCGTCAATCGACCCAGGTAATCGCGACAACTCCGTTCGTATCGGACCGGTCGAGTATTATTTCCGCGTCCGGCCACAATGGACCACTTTTCTCCTGACGCCGCTTGGATGTCGTCGTTCGTCCTCGCCCGCTGGTTCTTTCCCTATTCACCTGTTACCACATCGTTCCCACCCTTCCTCCCTTCATTCTTTTTCTCTCCCCTGTCTCCGGATGCTACCTGACGATGGACAGGATGTGTACGTATCGCTTCGGGCGCGAATCGCGCGGCGTGACGCGCTGCACGTGTTGTCCCCGGGAGACAATAGACCCGCGGGAGCACTCACGCTCCGATACTCTCTCGAAACTTTTCCAACGTGAAAGCGACACATGACATCAACATAAATTTTAACCGTAGCATTATACGAGATATAATTATAAAAAACAATTTTGCCCGTTATAGTAAAATGCAAAATAAATTTGTCACATAAACGATTTTGCTCATAATCGTATGATATAATAACAAAGAATAAAAAACTATTGTATATCTATTCGTTGTTTTTTAGATTTATTTATACTGATCATTATCTCGGCGGGTAAATATGAAGACGATGCATACGTAATGTACATACTTACTCTTGTATGCCTCTTCGATATCCCGATGCTCGTGAAAGATGCAATTCCAAATATTTCTGGTGGCAATGTCGCGGTCCTGTACGACGAGCGTTGAAAAATTCAGAGGCAATGCACTAACGTTTCCGGACGTGTAAAAAGCTACGACGCCGTTAGGCCGCCGAATTCTCGCGAGGCTCTTCCGCGAGAATTTCCGCGTAATTTCTCGACGACGAGAGAGATGAGCATTGGAGCGCGAGGCTCCGATAAATTTCCTGCTTTCGGAGAATCAGGAATGGAAAGAGGAGCGATGACGCGAAACCACGTGAATATGAAGGAAAAGATCCGCGAAGTTATCCCTTTCTGAGACATTCGGTCGTACCGGGTGATATTTCTTCGCCGGAGTCTCTGATCACGACGAAAAAGCAAGCGGCACAAAGGAGAAGTCTACGTCTACCACGTCGAGCAGGGAAGAAACGTCGGAATATTCAATCGAAGAGATGATTTATAGAATTGCAATGTATATATGGTACACGTCTCGCGCGCTCCAATCGCGGAATCCGATATTTCAGCTTCCTTCCTTGCGCGCGTTGTTTTATTCATGTTTTATTCCCGTTACTGGACAGCGTCCACACCGTTCTCGTAAACGTGTTTTCACGCTGCATTTTAAAACAGACACAGGCGCGATACAACGTTTCCCGAATATTGCCTTGTCTCCAATGAGAAGAGATACCTTTTTTACGTTTATACGATGCAATTGGAAGTTTCATTAAAAGGGGAAAGGAGTGAGGGATGAGCGAGTTTGCCAACTTTATTCACTCAGTCGAACGGATTGCGATCATGTTCATTGCGACGCATTGCCGTGAATGAATTGAACGCCGCTTGACGAGACACAAGGACACAATATACCTTTTATTCGTCCTCTCCTCCCACCTTTCGTATATCCTTTGGTGCATCCTGTTGAGAAGTTTCCTTCGACTAATGAAATTTCTCTTGGAAGAAAGCAGAATGCGTTTCCTTCAGTCAGACGGTAAACTCCTTTCGACGTCACTCGAAGTCAATCAGATTGCAACGTCTTTTTAAAAAAAAAAGAAAGGAGGAGAGGATGAAGAAAGAGAGAGAGAGAGAGAGAGAGAGAGAGAGAGAGAGAGAGAGAGAGAAAGAATATGCGGTCGGATATTGAAGGAAAGTTCAGGAACAAAACTGGAAAAGGAAATTGAATCATCGAGACACGCTTCTAGAGGAGAACAAAGTATTGGATGAGTTTTGAAATGTAATTAATGGGCGATGGAGCGCATCTCATTCTTATTGCGAATGTTTCAACGTATTTGAGAAACGATTAAAATAAAACTTAAGAATACGGATCTTTGAGAAATGAGCTATTTTACGTGTGTATTTTCCGCGAATTGTAAAGAAAGAACTGTTATAAAAATGAACTGTTGAAATGATTACAATCAAGTCTTTCAACTCTTTGCTAATATTCTGCACAGTCTCGCATGCGTGAGTGAACTCACGGTGAGAGAACTGCGCGCAATGTGCGTGACAGAAGAAGAAAGGTGATGACGGGGAAAGGAGAAGGTAATAAACTGTTGAGGAAAGAAAATCGTAACTGTTGAAAGGTTTGATTGTACGATATTATTATATAAAGTTAAAACATTATTTCATAATCCCAGACGAAGTGCCGATATGTACGCTAATTATATCTCGCATAAATATTATATCGCGTAGATCATGAATTACGCGACTAAACATGAACAGGATTTTTGCGCCGGGAGAAAAGTCGTTCGTCGCGAGAACGAACCGGGCGTGAAGTGTCTTTATTTTTATTTTGCAGTCGAGCGAGATTCCGCGCTCTCGCTTCATGTATGCACATACATGCGAGAGCATATCGATATCGGTTGAGAAACTACAGGAAGAGTCGTGAAGAAAAGTATCAACAGGAAAAGCAGGCGCAGTCTGCGAGAAAGTAAGAGAGAGTAAGAATGAGGGATTATCGAAATATTGGAAAGCGAGAAGGATTTTCTTGCGCGCCGAGATTGCGTTCGTCAGATTCGGAAAGCGGAAGGATGAAGAGAAGCGGTAGAGAGGAAAGAAAGAAAAGTAGAGCTCTCGGTGTAGTGTCGCGATGCACAAAACCAGAGAGGAATGTACCTAACTCGTGCGGGCGTGTTTATCGGGCGAGTTAGGTACATACCACAAGCGGCGAGCTGCAGCCTTGCAAGGCTGCTTCGTAATTCGAAGTACAAACGCGGAATGTAGGAATGCGACTGACGCGGTGTGTAATGCCTTAGGAGAAGATAAAATTACGAGTATTTTTTCTCTCTTCCTCTTTGTTTCTTTTTCCATCGTTTTATTTATTTATTTATTTTTTTATTTCTTTTTTGTGTACACGACTTGTGCATTCGCGAAGAGATGCAGTGCACGTGACGTCTCGCGCGGCTTCTGCTGCTGCGTGCCGCGCGGAAAAAGTGCAGGTCAGTCAGAAATTAACTGCGATTGCGAGCGTTTAATGGTACAACACGCGGCGCGGGCTTTAATAACGGGCGCGCGCTTTCGCTGCACGAAACGTTCGCCGCTGAATTAATAATCGCGCGTGATGCCCGTGTAGGAAATTTATGGAGCGCGCGTAAATGATTTCGAAATTGGAGGGATGGATGTAGCGCGATATCTTATGTGTGTGCGCGAAGAGAGAAATTCATTTATATATTTTTGTAAGAATGAAAAACGGAAGGTCTGAATTTCTTTTTCATGGGACCCCGTCACTTTTTTTTACAGCACATGTGGACAACGAGGTGTACTTAGGAAGAGCGCTGGAGCGACTCGGCGATGCCGCGCTGAAGGAACAGGAACCGGACATAGGCGCGGCGTTCCTCAAATTCGCCGTGGTCACGAAGGAACTGAGCGCCCTCATGAAAACCCTGGTACGTGTCTCACCTGCAAAATTTATGTTAACACGTTTATTATGCAGGTCACGAAATATTCCGTGTTGTCAGTTCTCATACGGAATATCTGCAGTATATTCCCCGGTATGGAGTGGAACATACAATAATATTCCACGTGCATATTTTGCTTCTTGTCACTTTTAGCCGTGTATTTTATCGCGATAAATATGTTTCACGTATGTAGTTTGAAAAACGAAAGTTCGCTGACGAAGAGAAACATTGAAAGAATAAGAAAACGTTAAAAGAATCAATAAAAAAATGCAAAATTGCGTTTGCATGTCTCATTGACGTGATCAAAAATATATATCATAAAATTTCACAACGTCACGTCGACATTTTTTATATATTCGCTTCGACATCTTGAATTTTTCGATTTATCAACACCAGGCACGAATGTATTAAAACGACGGCGGCCGTAAACGCGCCCTCGATGCGCGATGCACACGCGTTATTGGAAAATCTCTTCACGGTCCATCGTCACACTACCGGTGGCAACGACCTAGCCTAGCGTGATTACGTTCTTCCCGTATGATAGTGTAGGTGCAAAAATAGAATTTCTAAACCAACGATCAATATATGTGAAAAGCGTGTGTGCGTCGTGCGCTGGCGTGCGCGACGAAATAAAATTTCGCGCCCGGAGGCTGCTACGAAGGAGATTGTCGGTCGCACACGAGATTCGACTTTCGCGATTAAACCGTCGAACTTACTTATGTATGTTGTAGAAGTGCCATCGTGTGTACCTGTGACCTCGTTTTCTCGCCGGTGACACGACACTCGCAAACGTGTGCGTCCTGTCAGAAAAGGCAAATCGTTTCATCGAAAAAATTTTCTATCGTCTGAAATGTAGGCCTCATCTTATTCGAACCACGACTGAATGGAACCGGGTGATACGCGAGTATTCTCGGTTGCTGATGAATACGAATGATGAATATGAGACGTATGTAAATTCGTATTCGATAGTATAGACTTTCGACTCTCCGCGCGCTTAATCCTCAACGCCCAAACATCATGTTCGCCTAATTTGGAGAGCCGTGTTGGATTTTGTATCTCTCGGCTCACACACGATGTACGTCTAGTTCTAATCTGTGATTTACATCTGTAAATAATAGGTGATACTAAATATGAAACGATATTCATGAAGTCATCACACATTGTGTGTGTGTGTGTGTTGTGTCTCGTTCCGTGAATTACTTCACAATTAGCCGGATCCAATATTGAATGTTAATGAGACCAGTAAATAATTCATAAACGAATTGTAAATGTTCGTCTCGACTCGCGTAATTTTTAGAGCAGAGGTATAATGGATGTGATTACAGGAGACGAATATCTCCGTCTCGCTTACAAGGCGCGTTACTCAATCTATTATGTCGTCACTTCACAATGAACGTTAAAATCCTTTCGCCACGCTTGTGTTGTTTTCTCTTTTTTCTGACGTCTATCTGCCCGAGTACTATACTGACGATCGTGCTCATGTCAGAGAAACGAGAACCATCTGTACGCTTGTAATTTCCTGCTGCTTCCTCGGTTGTTCGCCTGGAGCTATATACACACGTTCATTTTACTGAATTAAGAAACTCGATTCGGCGAGCGTGTTACACGGCAAGTCCGCGATAACAGGATGTCTCTGTAAAAAGATCCGGTCGTGTGGTAAAGACGGAAGAAGTGTGCGTTTCTTGAAGAGACAAATGATAATATCGTGTGACATCGTTGAAAGAACGAAACGTAACGCGTGCAACCTTGATTTTTTACGTGCTTCGATACAGATATATTTCATAAATTCTGAACACACACATACACACACATATATTTATAATAAATAAAAAAGGATAATTAAAGATAGAGCCAACACTGATTGTTTTTTGCGTAATGTTTATTAATATGTAAAGTAATTTTCACACAAACGTTTCTACTCTGGTATTTTTTGGTGACGAAAAATGGATCAACGTAAAAAATCATTGTTTATTTTTATTTTGTCGCGAAAAAGTGCAAGTATTTCTGCAAGATAAAATGATTATCAACGCGTTAATAGCAAACGAGGCGGAAGAATAGAATTCACCGTAATGCGGATTAAGAAGCCGGACGATGCAGATTTTAAACTGGTTCTATGTTCCGACTATTTTCCTAAGTCCGTGGTTAGCGGCAGTGCGGCACAAATCGGGACGTCTCACGAAACGACGGGATAATTATGTTTACTGAAGCGTGCACGAACGCGTATTAATAAGCTGCGACTGCATGGAGCGCAAGTATATAGTGAAGGTTCGTCTAGATTTTATCACGCACGAGCGGCTACGAATTCATAGTTTATTGGAGATTTTAAAATGCGCGACTCGCCGCAATTTCAGCGCGGCTCTCCGCATCAGGAACAATCGCAAGATTGAATCTAAATTCGCGACTTTTTTTTCGTTTCAAGTCATTAGATCCCGAATGATCGCGCGATGACGTCATGTATGCGCAACTGGTTAAAATGAATCCTGCGTCCAATATTGGCTTCGGTTCAACTCGTATCTAGCGAGGGTTGGAAGTAATATCCGCGCGAACGTTTGTGCGCGTTCTGATGAGAAACTTCTCGATCGTATCCGGGTCGATCTCAGATTTCTAGATAGCATTTCCAACTCATATAATTGATAGTAATCGAAATTGATATTTTTTTATTATTATTCTTTACGGTGCAAAATAATTTCAACTGTATAAATTATTGTAACTTAATATTGTCGGAGTATTTTTTAATACACGACCAAGATAACTCGCTTACTAATTAAATAAAGCTTTACGCTATTTATGAACAACTTGATAATAATGAGGAAGATGCATGCTTGCATCACCCCTTTGTTTGCGATTTCTGCTTTCTTCGCGGAGAAAGGAATCTTCACGAGTCGGTGGCGCGTTACTCTCGCAGCCTCCATTATGCGGTGCGTTTGAGCACTTTCCTGCTGAGTTTTTCACTCAGAGTCGTGAAGCGGTCGAGGGATCGCCCTCGAGAGAAGAACAGACAGACTCTCCCAGGTAGGAGGAGGAAGCTGGCGTTTCTATTCAGGGCGACGACGAGCTAGGCAAAGTGCTGACGCGCGATCGAAAACGGTGAATCCACTATTTGCCGGCCGGGTAGAGCCGAGCGGTGGATTTTCCACTCCCTTCTCTCTCGGAGATGCTGAAAGCTCGCACTTTTCATCTCTATTTCCCATTCAAATCTCGTCCGAGACCGGTTATTTCGATAAACGGATGAAATATTATATGTGCCTCAGTTAATCCGAAAAAAATCTCGCTCTCGGCAGAGATCTCTTCGTCGAGAGATAAGAAAAACGATATTTTCTGCCTGATATCTATTAGATGTATCACCGCTAATATTTTTATCAGAATGCTAAAACCGTCAATATACACGTTATACGAGTCAATTTGAATATTAATTATACATTACGCAATCATTTAAATATATAATATACACATGCACATGCACCTGTTTACACATATAAAATAAAAAAAAATAGTTTATAATTGGTCACAAACAGAAAGAAGGAAATATGATCGACGATGTTAAATTCCGCGATTCCAGATGCAGAACATCAACAACATCGTGATGTTTCCGTTGGATTCGGTGCTGAAAGGTGATCTGCGAGGTGTGAAGGGTGACTTGAAGAGGCCGTTCGAAAAGGCTTGGAAGGACTACGAAGCCAAGTACGCGAAAATCGAGAAAGAGAAGAAGCAGCACGCGAAGGAGGCCGGTTTGATACGCACGGAAGTCACGCCTGCCGAGATCGCCGACGAGATGGAGAAAGAAAGACGGTTGTTTCAGTTGCAAATGTGTGAGGTGAGCGATGCTACTATCAAGATATCAAGTAATAAACGACATAAAGTGATATCTGGTCAGATGCAGCACATACAGTACACATGTTTCACGTGTAATATTTAAAAAATTGAGATATTCAGAGAGAGAAGTAGAACTGCGTGAAGTTAGCATCCCCATTCGCAAATTTATAGTACGTACAGTTCTGTGTATTTGTGCATGGATCGCTTTTCCGATTGTTCGATAAAAACGTGTTTGAGCAAGACACGAGCGAGGAGGATAAAGAGAAGACGCAGGAACTGTCAATCATTGCTTGTCTATATTTGCTTGCAGTATCTGATCAAAGTAAACGAGATCAAAACGAAGAAGGGCATCGAGCTGTTGCAGCATCTAGTCGAATATTATCACGCACAAACAAAGTAAGTACGACGCGACGTAATTAATATTTTGTAATCTCTTAAGTAATTATCGCAATATATTTTTTCTTTAAATTTTTCATCTTTAAAACGAAAAAAAGAAACGCGCTAATTTTCTAACATTTGCGTTCGGAACTTCAGTTACTTTCAGGATGGTTTGAAGACCATCGAACACTTCGGCTCGTACGTAGCCGATCTCAGCGTGAAGCTACAAAAAATCAGGCAGACGCAAGACGAAGAAAGGAGACGACTAACGGAACTTAGAAGTCTCCTGAGGAGTTCCGGATGTGACAAAGAGGTAACACCGAGAGCTGTTTCTCGAAGCAGTTTCTTTTGAACATTAATTCATCGCAGAAAGCGCGACCGCAAAAGTAGATCTAATAGTCTTTAATTGGTACTGTTGCTTTTTCACTCTCGTTCGCTATCGACGGCACGCTATAATCTTTTTCAGACGTCGTCTCATTTATCACATTGGCCTACTTAATTAAATGCTAGAGTTAAATAGTAAAAGTGTGTTATAATATGTGTACATTTTTATGGAACTATAAAAACTTTGTTGCTTTTTTTTTATTGAAATGCATCAATTTCGGATTTATTTTATTTATTTATTTCATTATCAAATTTGACGTCGCGCATTATTCTCAGTTGCACGCGAACGCGAACGCGGGATATTCGCTGCATCAGCTGCAAGGTGACAAGCAGCACGGCGTTACTCGCTCAGGTCATCTGCTGAAGAAGAGCGAAGGCAAAATGAGGCGAGTCTGGCAGAAGAGGCGATGCGCCGTGCAGGCGGAAGGCTATCTCGATATCTGTCACGCGGACGAGAACAAACCGCCTACTAGAGTGAACCTATTGACCTGCCAGATCAAGTTAGTGCCGGATGACAAGCGAGGCTTCGATCTCGTAAGCTGTAAGTACCCGCGCTCGATGGCCGAGCGTAGCTTCCGGGCGACGACGACGTCGTTTCTTCACAATGAACGGACGCCGCGTAATACTCATTGTCTTGGTTTCAGACAATAGAACGTACCACTTTCAAGCGGAGGACGAGGCGGATCAGCGTGCGTGGATGTCGGTCCTGGTAAATTGTAAGGAGCGCGCACTGCTGCGGGCGTTCGATGCGAGCGGCAAGGCGGAGGCCGGGAGCGGCAATCCTAGCCTCGTGGAGCTGCAGCAGGCCGTGATACGATGCGTTATGCGGTTACCCGGAAACGATCAGTGTTGCGATTGCTCCTCGCAGAACGGTAACTTGGATATATCGTAGATCGTTAGCGATTGACCGACCGGCCGGCCTTTCTCTAACGCGTGCCAAGTCCATCCGTTATACTTGGCGTGTGGCTAAACCGATTTCTCCATCAAATTAGTGTATTATGAGACAGGAAATCGATTCATTTGTAACTTTCAAATCGTTCTTTAAGATATGATGGAATTTTTTTTTTATATTAAATCTATTCAGTGTTATATTACGCATCAGTTATATCGCAACGTTAAAAATATCATACGCACTGATAATATCTTTTATTATAAAATATTTTACGATATGAGTTTCAATGTTTTTTGCCTTCGAAAGGATATCATTTACATCATTATATGATATGGATATTAGTTCGCTGGCCGGGCATTGTCGTATATGATTCTGTACGACAATGCTGGGCGAAGTGACAACTTCGTTTGCGCTCTAGTTCTCGCGGGAACGTTTTGTTGTCGAACAACAATTGTGTGTCTCCTTTTCAGACGCTACGTGGCTGTCGACGAACTTCGGCATAATAGTGTGCATAGAGTGCAGCGGCATCCACCGAGACTTGGGCGTACACATATCGCGGATACAATCACTGACGCTGGACAACGTGGGCACTGCTCAGCTGTTACTTGCGCGGCACATGACCAATCAGACGTTCAACGAGGTGATGGAGGCGTCGTTACATCACAATCTCAAACCGTCACCAACGTCAACAATGTAAGCAAATACTTAAAGTTTTCAACAATCCAAATCTGTACTTTCTGTTGTCATTAATTTATTAAATATTTTTAAATTTGTTTTCCTGTTTTTTTAGTTAACTAGATATTCATTTATATTTCTTGTTTTTACAAGGGAGGAGAGATACGAATTTATACGCGCTAAGTACGTGGAGAAAAGATATGTAATGAACACGTGTGCGGATGAGCGTGATCTACTTTCCGATTTAGAGCATGCCGTTAATAACCGCGACCTGCAACAACTACTACAAGTCTATGCTGAGAACGTTGATCTGGCTGCACCGCTGCCGACATCGGTAAGATATTGATCTTTAGCGAAAATATCTCTACAATTATGCAATTAAATAAATAAAAGACGTTATATATACAAAATATTTTGATTTTAATATTTTTAACTTAAAATGTGAAAGTTTTACTTATGTATAAGAAAACTAATTAAAATTATTTTATACGAGAAAGATTTCATATTTTACAAAACAATCCATGTCTACTTCAGGATATAGGCGAAACCGCGTTACACTTGGCCATTCTACGTGAAATGGGAAGCAGTTTGCACATTGTGGATTTCTTGGTACAAAACATGCCGAGCGGCGGTATCGATCGGACAACTATCGACGGTGAAACGGCGTTGCATCTTTCCGCGCGGCATGACAGAGCAGAAGCAATGAAGCTGCTTCTACGAGCAGGCGCGGATCCGTCACATCGGAATAAGCAGGACAAGACTCCATTAGACATTGCACAGGAAATGGGACACCATACGTGCAAAGAATTGGTAATTTGACATATCTTGTGATAGTTGTTTTTATTTTTATCTCAAGATCAATTTTTTAAATATATAAAATATATTTTCTTTTCGCATTTTGAAAACGCATTTGAAAGAAACAAATTAATTTTTAGTTGAGTCATGCTCTGCAAAGGCAGAAGACGTTGTTCGATAACGTAAATATTGACTGGAATCTCTCTCACGATGAAGGCTCTACAGATTTCTCCGATGACGAAACAATAATTGAAGACAGAGTGAGTACATTATATTAAACTTTACTTATTATATATATACATATATATATACATATACAATTATATATATATTTATATATATATATACATATGTATATATATTGAATATTTATTAGAACGGATGCTTGACACCCGAAAAGAAATCACGCAGCAGGCCACCATCGTACGCTGGAGGAGGTGGCACGGGATCGGGTGATTCGCCGGTAACACTACGCAGTCGGAGTAGCACCTGTGACAGCCTGCAGAGTGGGTCCTCTCCGAGCGCGTCGACGAATCGCCAGCAAATGCCTCCACCGCCGCCACCGCAAGCGAGGAAACCTGTAGCTGGTAAGCAGATTTATTTAATTTAATTATCGCACAACAAGTATGTTTTTATTATTTGCGTTTGATCAGCATAATAATGTTTGTGATGCAGTACCTACTCCCATGGCGCCGGACATTTCGATGAACATCCACGGCTCACTGAAGAAACGAATAGCGCCGCCGCCACCACCTCCCGGGAATGCATCAAGCGGCGTTGTCCTGCCATCGTCGCACTACGGTACGCTACCTATGTCGGCCACGTCGACACACAGTCGTACGACTAGCGAGCCGATTTTAGCCGGCCACACTTTACACACTCTACCGCATTCGTTGAATACATTAAATAGCCAACATCATAAGAGATCACCGAGCGGCGACTCGTCGACGGGACATGGTACATTCGATAGAATAAAAATCTCGCAAGAAGAGAGATTTTCCATATTCTGATCGTTATATCAATGAGATGTTTTTTTTTTCTGCGAGCAGGTATGGAGAAGACAAATACTTCAACGTTACAAAGACCACGAAATCCACCGCCACCCGCACCATCCGGTATTACGTCTAGACTGAGCAATGGTCGTAGCAGCGAGTCCCTGAGCTCAATGTGCTCGGATCATGGTCTGGGTAATCCCATTCCGCCACCGAGAAAGGTAAGCCGTATTTAAATTGACGATTGTTTCAATAATTGTTCGTTCAATACTCCGACGGAATTAACAACAATTTATTTAATTCAAGCAAAATAGTTTTTCTTACGAAAAGAATAAAATAATATATTTTTTTTTTACACAATACGTTTATAGATCGTAATTTTATTGATAATCAGAGAAAAAGAAAATTTCAAGTATAATACTAAATACAAAAACATTAACAAAAACTATGTGCACACATAAAAATATATGCAAAACCTTTGCTTTTGTAAAATCTTAAATCATCCTTTACCTTCGTAAGGTGCCGCTTCTGGCGCAATTATATGCAGAAATCGACATTACATCATCTACTTATTGCTTAACGAGTCGACATCGACATTATACCACTATCTCACGCCTTACTGTTTACGCACACACGTTCGATTGGAACGTTTGTTACTAACACAGTAGATAAAAGTGTAACTAACCAGGTTGTGTGCCATTACGTTTCCCTATGTAGTAGTTTTTATTCAATTTAGTCGTGCGGACTTGAGCATATTTGCATATTACACTAACCACTATAACGCACATCGACTTAATTGTACCCATCACTTTTACAATATCGTGTATAATGTACTATATTACATTATATATTTAATCTCTTTTTTATCCATTATATGTAATCATTGAGACGTAGATTATTGTTGTTTTCTTCAGTTATTTCATTCATTATTGTTTCATGTCGTTTCATGTCGCAAGTCATGTAATCAATTTCAAACTATTCACTAAAAATAACGTCCCAAAAATAATATCGAAAGCACTAATATTTCTCTAATGAGTTGATAACTTTCACCTTAAAAATCGTTCAAGCTACATATTATGTACAGGTGGATATTTAAAAAAAAAAAAAAAAAAAAAAAAAAAAAAAAAAAAAAAAAAAAAAAAAAAAAAAAAAAAAAAAAAAGAGCTGTACGATTAATGAGCGGTTTTATTAAGTATCAAATATATTGGATATGTATTTATACAGCTCGAATTGAGAGATATATCTATGGTGTGTATGTAGAGAATGCATGCATTTTTCAAAATCAATGCTTTATGGTTTGTCATTAACCGTTGTTGGTACAGCGAAGGGACCGATCCAGACTAGAGAGCTACGCCGAGGAGCCTTCATCTTTGCTCCCAAATCTGAATCTGGTAAACATCAGCCATCCCACATTACGGCATGTTACACTTGAAATAACTTTTTAAATAAATGAATACCACATGTCATTATTGAGAGATGATGTTATACTTCGTGTTTACTTAATACAACTTTCCATTAAAATTAATTCGAAACATTTATGTTATTAATTAACCCACAATTTGTATTTCATATATCAGAAAACCGTAATCAAAGAAAAGAGACCTTTACTTTTGTCTTTACATCTGTCAATGGTATTTTCAAGTGTAGCAGTGCTCTGCATGGTCAATCGTGCTGTTCGTATCATCATTTGTATAACGTCGACGTTTTGAGTTTTTATTTTCGCATTTTGTCAAATAATCACTTCGAAACGTCATTTCTATCTCCTCGTTGTTATTTCGAGCACACACTCAGACACTCGTTGTCATTTGAGATGTTTAATTCTAACAATGGTATGAATCTTTCGTGCAAACTAAATAACTTCGTAATCGGACTATCCGCCGCTGACAAATGTGAGATATGTTTTGTTATGTGCGAACTAATATTCCTTAATCCTATGAATGGCCTCGTTAATCTTTACATCCGATTTACTTGATTTATAAAAATATCACATTATCTTAATATGAATCGTTCTTGTATATATGTAATTAATAATTTGTAAAACCGTTAAGTGTAAAGTGTTTTACTGTGAATATACTGATTCTCTAGCATGAATTTCCTCGAATGGATTTAAGTTTGGCAATATACTTAATTGCATCCGTTATTGTTATTCCTTCCAATTCATGACAGACATGAATTACGGTATTTCATTGATTCTTATTCTGCAAATCTTTCTTTTTTTTTTATTTAGCCAACGTCATCGACTTTAAACGGCCTTCGACGTTGTCGAGCCTTGTACGACTGTGAAGCCGACAACGAGGACGAACTATCTTTCCGCGAGGGTGAAATCATCATCGTGACGAACGAACAGACCGACGACGATAATTGGATGGAGGGCGCGCTGGAACGGGCACCGGAACGGCGAGGCATGTTCCCGATTAGTTTCGTGCACATGCTACAGGATTAACATTCGGTAAGCCTGAACTCGTTGGCGAGCGTTTCCAGCACTGCCAGTTCAATGAGCGTCGCCAGTCTCGGCCGAAGAAGCTGGTTGAGAAAACCGAAGGAGTGAACGAACAATAATGCGCGTTTTCACAATCTATCTCCGTTTCCGTCGTCTCTTCAAAGTTCTGAGACAGCCATAAGCGTTCGAAAGAAGAAGAAAACAAAGCGTTAGATATCGATAAGCCGTTTACTAAGGAAAACATTTCAGTTTTTCTTCATGTTCCGTAAAATAAAATCAGAATATTAGCAAAGACAAAATTTGGAACTGTGTAACAAATATGTAAAAAGATTCTCTTAAGTCAGTTGATCATTTTGTAATAAATCTTATCACAGTCATTAATTTTATCTTTTATCTGCATGTGTAATGAGTCAATATCTACTATGATGCTCTAAAAACAACTTTATACAATAAATTTTAATTTATTGTTTGGTTTTGTTTTCAAACAAACACCTTGAGGATTGTTGTTGCATTGAGTACTCGTAATCATATATTGTAGATTGTATTTAACTGTGTGAGAGAATATTGAAAGACGATCTTTAAAGGGTGTTAGTGTCTTAAATACTGGATGACAATCATATCGGGAATTTGGAAGGTATAAAATATTATTACACGATCGATGAATTAATATTTGGAAATATCGTCTTGTCATCCAGACAAATATGATTTCGTAGCGAGGTATACCTTTATTTCGAGGTGAACCTTGTTCTATGAATCGTATGAGAGAGAAAACAAAACTAACTGTACAAACGCCGGTGTTTCCAGTGTTTGTCGAAGAGAATGTTATATCTGAGAAGAGTTTATACGTAGAGATCTTATACATTCGCGTCTACTTATACTATATATATGATTATGCAAAATATATAACGTAGTTGCAAGAAAGTTAGAAATCCGGTTGACAAAGTAACATCGAAGACGTTGATAAAAAATACGTCGCGCGTTACAGTAATTGACATAAAGAGAAAATCGGAACTGAGAATGATTCTCGGTTGCAGAACCGCGACGCTAAAATGTGATATATGATATTTCAGAGTAAATTGTTAATACTACGAAATAACACACATTGTGAATCTAAGTCTAATGAACAAATTGTGAGTCGTATGTAGATTTTATCTATTATATCCAACTCATATACCCCTTCACCACATTAAAAAAAAAAAAATACAAGCATCTCTGTCGACAGAAAAAATCTAATAATAGAGAGATATGTAACAATAAATCATATATATAGAGCTAAAAAGAAATATATTTAAAAAATTCAAATGCAGATTAGAAAAATACGAGCTTTTGGTATCAATTACATACTAATGTCCGAGAAATCTTGTAGAACACATTCTCGCGCAATATGACAGTGTTGAAAATAAAAAAAAAACCGATATGCACGATTCATACGGTTTTGATATCTTCATTGTATGTTCGTATACATATTGATCTGGCGTATACTTCTGTTTTCCTTACTGCCAATAACGGATCGATAATTGACGTAGAGGTAGACGAACTTATAGTATAAAGTTGTGGAGTCGTATTTGTAATTTATATTTAGTGTTAAAGGAATGCAGAATTCAAGACAATTATCAAATGCGAAATCTTAATTGCAAAACAAATAAATCTCAGAATCAAACAATTATATTTGGGCGCTAAATATACGATACGAACTGTAGTCATTAGTAACAAAAAAAGTGACTATATAATTTAGAGTATAAAAAAATGAAAAAAGTGTAAAATTTATGATCATCAAACATGACATGTTATATACACCAATATTGCATGACATTCGATAGTATTATTAGTGTACTCGATTTAAGAGCGTCGTCACGAACACGATGATTGTATGTACATTTTTTTTTTTTAATGCCATACTACATGTTAGTCGAGTCTCAAAAGAATATGGGACTCGAAACCGGTTATTAGCCGCCAAGCGTGCTGCGAACATGACAGAAACGTGTAACATAACATAACGCGGACGGACACGTAGAGAATATTCCTCACGCGTTATATTATTGACATTCTATTTGAATGTATGAGACCAAAGAGAATTTTGCAAAAAAAAAGAAAAAAACTGAAAACAAGTATATTGTGAGAACAGAATATTGCAGAGCTGTTTATATAGTAAAACATCAATCTCGTTTTCATAAATAAAACGAAAAAAGCTCTAGAACAAAACACGATACTTATTAATAATGTGATTTACACGCGTCTCTACTGCTGTCGATAGTGGCTCTGAAAATTTTCTCAGTTCTTAACATTCTGATCAGCGAAATCGGCATGTATTTCTCGTGTAAGATTTATAATATATATGTGTGTATATATATATATATATATATATAAATCATACAACGATGCTTTTGGGCAGCACGAATGATTACTGAAGCTGTAATTGTTTCCTAACGATTACTATTAAAGCTTTGTACATATATATATGAATATATATATAATACAACGCTATTAGCTATATGACACTCGATTTCAGAAGAGTTATTGTAATTGAATTAGAGGTGCAATGTAGTTCTCTGTCATGTGTCATCTATAATTGTGAAGGAGTTCATAATAGAAAAGGATATTATTTGTAGAAAGATTTTGAATTATGTTCCTCACATATGTAGATTCGTACATATACATTTTTCCAAAGAACTAAATATCCACATTCTATTTTCTACATACATTATATATTTTACTTTATGTTTTAGTATTTAATAATTTTAAACGAGGTGAAAAATTGTTCACGATTTAAATGTGTGAAAACTATTTTCTTCGAAATTTATCTTCAAAAATAAAGTAGGCAATCAGTTTGCCTTCTAAACGAACAAAACGTATATATATATATACTGTTATATGAGATTGTATTTCGTCTACGACTTCAATATGTAATACATGTACCGAAAAGAAAATCATTAACATCAGATAGTCATTATCTATTTAACATTTTAAGATTGTCTTTCATCTCGCTTCACATTGTGATTCATCAAATTCATGGAATCCATCAATATGGTCACAGTGTTACTTTAAATACAGTAAAATCGCGTCGTCGATCTATGTAAATACGTGTATAGATAACGTAGAAATTGTACGCTCGTGATATGGATGCAAGTGTGTGTGCGCGTGGTAAAGGGAGTAAAAAAACAAAAACTCTAAATCAACGTTTATATATTGTACCGAGTATCTATATATTAACTTAAGACTCTCTTAGACTTAAGTATATGGTTACTATCTTACGTAACTGTACGGTATTAAGCGACGATTGATTCTTTGCATTTCAAACTAAGAGTAGTCTCTCGTTAGATAGACTGTAAGTATTTATTATTATTTTGTAGCC